>PISX010008164.1:43407-83802 GCA_004024625.1 Mellivora capensis | reverse complement strand
TGGGAGGTTGGGGGAGCCGGGTGGTGGGTATTATGGAGGGCACATATTGCATGGAGCACTGGGTGTGGTGCATAAACAATGAATTCTGTTACGCTGAAAAGAAATTAAAAAAAAAAAAAGATAAAAAAAGAGGAGCAAAACAAAACATGCTCCAGGCTTGCTTAAGAACACAAGTATACTCCCAGTCCCTGGCCTCTGGAAGTTATGAGAAAGCTGCTCTGTCGGAGGTGGAGGCAGATGGACCCAGGCTGTGAGTGTGAAGGCTGAAGGGTTGTGGTGGGAAGAAAGTCCTGTACCTTGTAAGCCAGGGGGCTGTTTTGTTTCCTTTCAATATTTTGGTAACTTTAAAAAGACATTTGAAAGAAGAAAAAATAGGTACAGAAATGCACGGTGAAAAATGACAAGCCAAGTCAAGTAAGAAATGCATGTGGGCCCGCGTGTGCACCTGCACACACACACACATGCACTAGGAACAGATTGTGTATAACCCAGGAATGCAAGGAATGTCTTCACCGTGGGCCTTGAGTTGGCAGTTCCCTGCCCCGAGCCTCTCATTTTTCCCTCTGGGGCTTCCAGTGCTGTTAAGGAAAGCCAGCCTGCTTATTATCACTGCCCCAGAACTTGCAGGCACCAAAGGCGCCCCCTGTTCCGGAGCCTGACCTCCCCCTGCACCTCCTTCCAGCTGACCGTGGGTGAAAGCCATGGTGATTGTGATGCCACTGTGTACCGGGGTCCTCACACCCGACTTCCTACCAGCTGGAGTTCTGATTACCACCAGACTGGTGGGAAAGCTAACACCAGACCCGCATCCTGAGGGTCTGCTGCCTTAGGACCCTTCTGATGCCAGCTGTCATAGCCTGGGTGCCTCATAAAGTAGGGTCTGAGGCGGTGAGAGTCTACGCTGTGAATCACATCTCTGAAGACTGAGGATGGGGGTGGAAGCAGGAAGAGCCAATCCAAGAAAGTGTTACTGAGCTGTCCGCCATAGAGCCCAGTTGACTCTTTCATCTTGTGGCCCATCCCCGCAGAAACCACATAAACAGCTGGCTCCTGCCCGTTACTGGTCAGAGGTCTGCCTTGTGTGGCTGGAGCAAGGCTCTGTTGATGGCCCCGTGGATGTGAGGAATGGCTGCCACCATGAACACCTTGACCATGAATCTCAGCAGTGGGTAGAGCTGGCTCCATGTCTGAGGGAACAGCAGCCTGATGGAGGGAACCGCGCATGCTATTGCTCGGGCTGCTCCGTGCACATGTGCACTCCTGAGGAAACAAAACTGAAATGGCATCCTTGCATATGGAAAATAATTTAATCCCTACCTCACTCCATACCCTAAGCAAAGTACTTTTCAGCAAAGATATCAAAACAAAATTTATTTATTTTCAGGTGGAATTTAATTGTATTATCATTACTTGTTTTATTTTGTTTTAAAGAGAAAGAGGAGGGGCAGAGGGAGAGGGAGAGAGAGAATCTTAAGCAGGCTCCACACCCAGCACAGAGCTCAATGTGGGGCTTGATGTCACAGCCCTGAGATCATGACCTGAGCCTAAACCAAGAGTTGGATGCTTACCTGATTGAGCCACCCAGGCATCCTTCAAACAACATTTAAAGAAGAAAATATAGGAGATATCGAAAGATTTCTGGAAACAGAAGCACAAACCACAAAAAGTTGATGAATTTTATATTAAAATTTTAGAAACTATATCAAAAGATAATATGAGAGACACACACTTCACATTTATGTAGCTGTTATCTGGTGGACGGCAAGGGGGCTGGGGTAGGGCTTCATCTGTATTTTTAATGTTTTTATCTTAATCTAGGTTATGGAAACATGCCTTTTGTCACGTTATAATTTATACATTTTTTTCTAGTATAATATTTGACAAAAGAGAAGCAAGAGATATGTTCAGATACTGAGCTTCTCTTTTCTGCCAGGCCCTGTGTGGAGGGCTGGTAGGGGCTAGAAGTGTTTGAGTCCCAGGCCTTGTCCTGGGGGTCTCCCAGTCAGAGGGAGGGAGAAGAGAAGGCAGGGTTTAATAGGGGTTGGATGGGTTGAGTGGTAGTGGGAGGCCCAAATTACAAACCAGTCACATAGGTGCCCACAAACACCTCTTGACTGGGCCCATGGGAAGAAGCGACCCAAAGGGATATGTGGGGTTAGAAGTCAGCAACATAAGAAGCCAGGTGGGCAGGACTTTGGAGCCAGATGTCCTGGGCTCAAATATAGATATAGGTATAACTATGCCTATATATAGTTATATCTATATATCTATATATATCAAGACCATTACTTACTGGTTAAGGGGCCTCTTTGAACTTCAACTTTGTCAGGGTAAAGCAGAGATAGCTCCCACCTTCTCCTGGCTCTTGTAAGGTTGGGGGGCACATGGCAGATGCTCAGCAAATAGTAGGTCTTGTTTTAAAGAGGGCAAAGCATAGGTCAGATCTATTCCTGTCTTCATGTTCACTTTGTATTTTATTTTTTCCAAATACAATCTAGGGTAGAGAGAGGGGCATATTGAATCCCTACGCGCCCATCCCCCAGCCCAGACTCACTGCATCTACACCTCTACCCCCTTTCCATATTACGTACACAGTCTGTGCCTCATGTCACTTGGCCATGTGCATTGTCTAAAAGAGCTCCCCTTGACTTCCGGGCAGATGGTGATCTCCCTGCAGAACACCACCGCGACCAGTCGCTACCTACGAGTCCTCCCGCCTTCTACACCGTACTTCTCTCTGGGACTGGGTGAGTCAGCCTAGCAGCAATCTGAACCACCTCAAAATTGTATGTGGGCTCACTCCCAGCACAGGCCCGCTTGACCCTCAGATGAGCCTGGGCCCTCCTTTCCTGTCGCAGTCCCTGGGGCCCTTCTGCTCTGCAGATAGCCTGTCCACCTCCCACCCATCCTCCTAGTGGTGTCTCTGAGTCCTGCCAGCCCCTGTCTCCAGGCTCCCCCTCCGGGCCCTGGACCTGCCCTCTGCTCACTCTCCATGCTTCCACTGCCCGAGTCAGGATGTCCTCATTCTCCACTTAAACCAGTGTGGGGGCTTCCCAGCCGGCCTTCCAACTTCCACAACACAGTGTTTTATCCAAGAATAGCTCTGGTCACGTCGTTCCCCTCCCAACCATGCTCGGAAGCTCAAATGGCTCTCTGCTGTCCGCAAAATAAATTCTAAGCCATCAGGCCAGGCATCCCTCCCCTAACTATTCCAGATGGACCATATCACTCTGCCACCCACCTGCCCGGGCCCTGGTGTTCTCCCCTGGACTCCCGGCCCTAGCAGCCTGTCCCCCTTGCACAGCCTGGTGGTTCTGCCATCAGCGTGGCTTTGGCACAGAAGGCATCTACTCATGGAACAGCCCAGCTGTGATGGGGTCTACCTCTGTCCCCTGGTTGCCACCCGCACGCAACACATGAACCCAAGCCCCGGGGGCTTACTGGTCCCCAGGTTCTCATCTTTTGCTTCTGTCATGCACAGGGATGTTCCCAGGAAAAGGCGGAATGGTGGCTCCTGGAATGACCTGCCAGTTCATCGTCCAGTTTTTTCCCGACTGTCTTGGGGATTTTGATGACTTCATCTTAGTCGAGACCCAGTCAGCCCACACCCTCGTGATCCCCTTGCAGGCCCGGCGGGCCCCCCCAGTGCTGACGTGTGAGTGTGTGCTCTGCCCTCCCTGGGATGCAGTTCAGGTTGACAAGTCCCTGGAAAACCCGTCTGCTCGCAGGGGCCCTTTGTGGCAGCGCATGACTTGGTCCTCCCAGGCAGGGAGGGGCTTCTGGGTCCCAAGGAGGCACCTGCTAGCAGCTTCCATACAGCCTTCCGCTGTGTCGGGCCCCCATTGTCCTGCTTCCCGGTGGAGGCTGACTCAGAATTGTATACAGCGGGAGAGGAGGCCAGCAGCCTAGCTAGCCCCGGCACAGGCTTTGCTGGCTCCTGGATCCCCAAGTGGGCCTGTGTCACACTGAGCCAAGCCAGGGGTGCCTGGGGCCCTCAGCAGATGTCACCTCTGTGGCCGTGTGGGTAGCTTTGGGAAAGCTGGCTTGGGCTGGGCTCCCTCGTTAGCAGCAAGCCTTTTGGCTGGAGCCAGGACTCTGACCCATGCTGCGCGGGCCTGGCTGAGGCCTGAGTCAACAGTGAGCACAGACTCCTGCTGATCTAGCCAGCAGCGCATGGAGACCAGAGACTGCCATGTGGGTGCAGGGCTCAGGGCGGGTGCTCATCCAGCCTCTCTGCCCGGGGTGCTGGGCCGGAGCCCCTGCATCCCTCCACGGCTGCTCTGAGCTCTGGCTGGACCTCAGGGGCACAAGGGCCACAGGGCCTGTTCAGAGCGACATGTTATTTCTGCTGTGCCCCTTCTCCTGTGGCTCCAGTGTCGCCAGTGCTGGACTGCGGTTACTGCCTCATCGGGGGAATGAAGATAACCAGATTCGTCTGCAAAAATGTGGGCTTCAGCGTCGGCAAGTTCTGCGTGATGCCTAAGAAGAGCTGGCCGCCACCAAGTTTCCGGGTGAGTGATCACAGGCTGCGGCCTGAGCGAGAACGAATCCATCCATGGAAATCCCGCCCACCTCCGCCCCGTGAGGAACTTGCTAGAGTGACCTGTGATTGGAGACACACACACAAAAGACGGTGTGGCGTCCCTCTCGCCCAGCGGCCGTCATCAACACCACGGAGACCAGCACTGTGGTTCTTGTCCTGCCTCGGAGACCTGTGTCACCTGGGCAGCTTGTCTCACCTCCCTCATCCTTCCAAGCCAGGCTCAAGTGTCACCGCATCTACTCCTTCCTTCAGGCATCCCTGTGGCAAA
The DNA here is from genome assembly GCA_004024625.1 of Mellivora capensis. Lineage (NCBI taxonomy): Eukaryota > Metazoa > Chordata > Mammalia > Carnivora > Mustelidae > Mellivora > Mellivora capensis. Next base: position 78,991 of record PISX010008164.1, on the reverse strand, counting down.
CGTTTTCACAGAGCCACGGCCCTACGTTGGCAGCCCCTTGGCTGAGTTCTGTGTCGTATTTATTTGGCACAGTGCTCAAAAACATTTTTGGGGCCAACATTTAAAACTAGGGAGATTTCACCTAAAAATCTGCATTTCCAGGCTCTGAAAAATTGGAGGGGTGCCTGGCTGGCTCCGTTGGTAGAGCACATGACTTTTGATGTAGGGGTTGTGGGTTTGAGCCCCACTTATGGCATAGAAATTACTTTTAAAAAATCTTGAAAAAAAGAAAAGAAAAAGAGAAAAGAAAAATTGGAAGATGTGCAGCGCTGGGCCAGGATTCCCCAGGGCCCCTTGGCAGCATGGACCGCGTGCTCACGCTGTTATTTTTCAGATCTGTGTCTCTGGGAAACAGGTGGTAGATCCTGAGGACTGCATGTTCCAAGACCATTTCGCTCACTTCTGTTACCTGCCAGGGTCCTCTAGGTGTGGGTTTGTGTCCCCCATGCGCTGAGATGGCCTCCTTTACCGGAGAGATGGCAGCTCCCCTCGACTCCGGGACTTAGAGCCAAGGGTGGATCTGGGACCGAGGCAGCCACACAGGGTGCTGGGATGGGGGAAGGACTGTGCTTTGAGAGCCCCTCTCCAGGTTGAGGCTTCATCTCACGCTTCTGCTTCACGTCTGAAGAACTCGTCAGTGGTGTTCCTTCTGCCTCCTGCCAGTGCTCAACTCCTCACCGGGGTTCTGTGAGCCTTCAGCCCAAGGAAGGTGGAGGGAGTGCTTGCGGAACGGGCGAGCCTCAGTTTCTACGTTGGCTGTGTCCTGGATGATCCTTAAGATCCTTCAGATTGCAAAATAGATGGAGGAGAGAAGTGTGTCATCAAAGGGCTGGATTTTACAATCTCTTCCATGCTCTTGTGTAATCTTCTGCTTTTCTTTAAGGCTGTTGCAACCATTGGCTTCGTTGAGCAACCTCCCTTCGGAATCCTGCCTTCGGTGTTTGAGCTGGCTCCGGGACAGGCCATATGTATGGAGGTAGGTAGTTGGACAGCACGTAGAGTTTCTCCTCGTTACGATCGGTCATGGATGTTCCTTCAACTGCTTACGTGATTTCATTTACCTCCGTTTTCGTGACTTGAATATCCACTCTCATTCCAGGATGGTTTCTGTGTAGGAGGGTGTTATTCTGTGGGGTGATGTTGTCTGACCGTCTCATGACCCCTCTTACAGAGCAAGTGCAGACAGCCCTAGCATTCCACCATGATCCCCCACTGCTGCTTGTCCGCACCGTGAGCCTGGGAGTCCCTCCCATCTTAGCTGCCTCCGGAATCTTCCTTTGGTTCTTTGGTCTCTTTTGGACACCTCCTCCCAACCTCTACAGGTCTGGTGCCTGGGGATGATAGTGACTTTGTCCTCTCTTTCCTCTTTCATCCTCAGTTACTTGGCTGGCAAAGTCTTCCTTTCTTCCCCCTTATCCTGGCCCTCTGAGGAAGCTCCCAGACTTGGATCTGCTGGCTGTGGGGCTTGTCCTTTCCTAACCAGCTTCTTTCAGTGGCCCCTTTGGCCCATCACACCTGCTCACTGATTCCCAGCACTGTCTGTGAGAAACAATGATGTCTTCCTGCACCTTTTTTTTTTAAAGATTTTATTTATTTATTTGAGAGAGAGAGAAAGAGCAGGAGGGAGAGGGAGAAGCAGACTCCCTGCTGACCTTGGAGCATGATGCAGGGCTCGATCCCAGGATCCTAGGGTCATGACCTGAGCCAAAGGCAGACGCTTACCGACTGAGCCACCAGGCGCCCCTCTCCCTGCACCTCTTGCTCCACACCTCGCCCTCCCTGACTCCACAGTCCAGGGCTCAGACTCTGAGCTGCAAGCATATGTGGCCTTCCGCACTGGCCTGTTGGCGGGGGCACTGACATTCAAGAGTGAAAGCGGTCTGGTTTCTAGGGAAGGGCATTTGGACTGCACCGTGTCATCAGGTAGTGAGAGCCAAGAGCCGCAGTGTTTTCATACTACCTGTTGCAATCTTCTGAGAATCTTGCAGACGCACTGGTATCTTGGCCCCAGTCCTGAGGTTTAAGTTAATGGGTCTGGGGTTTGTCTGAGGCACAGTGAAAAGGAAGGCTTCCTTTATTAGCTGCTTTCCAGTGTCAGATGTCTGATAGGATCTCGTTTGGGAGTCCTGGGGTGACGCCTTCTTGTTCTTGTCTGTGCCAGTCTGATCCCTGATAAGGACCTGACTTCTGGGGTTGGGATGAAGCCAGTTCAGGGCGTTATAGGGCTTTGTCAGACCTCACCTGCTGATGGAGCGTAGCTTGGGTCCTCTTGCCTGGTCCAGGCCTTGTCAGTACCTTGTGGTATGGTTTAAGGAATTGGGGCTGACCACTCCTGCCCAGGCCAGGCCTTCCCCTCATCCCATCCTCCTGTGATCCTCAGGGAAAGGAAGAGGGGAGCAGAAGGACTCTGGGGAGTCATAGGGAGGTTTTTTCCCCCTTGGCATTCCTTGTGTATTTTTTTTTTTTAGATTTTATTTATTTATTTGCCAAAGAGCAAGAAAGAGACATAGAGAGCACATATAAGCAGAGGGAGCAGCAGAGCAAGAGAGAGAGAAGCAGACTCCCTGCTGAGCAGGGAGGCTGATGTAGGACTCCATCCCAGGACCCTGGGATCATGACCTGATCCGAAGGCAGACGCTTAACTGACTGAGCCACCCAGGCATCCCCCCTTGTGTATTTTATTTATCGATTGTTTGGGGTTTGTTTTAAAATGTGTTCATATTTCCAGGCTGCCTGGGTGGCTCCGTGGGCTAAGCATCTGCTTTCGGCTCAGGTCATGATCTCAGGGTCCTGGGATCGAGCCCCGCATGGGGCAGCGCCACCAGTCTCTCACCGCCCTGCCAGATAACACCATGCCCAACGAGCTACTGCGTGTGTGCTTTCTTTCCTTTGCTTCTCCCCTTTCTTCCCACAAATCACTGCCTATACTCTACTCTGATCTGCCCACTCACTGTTCTGCTCTGTCTTCAAGAGCATTCTCGTATTTGTCCCAGCTGCGTGGTATCCCACCGAACAAGTGAACCTTAACCCAGGTCACTTGTCCCCTACCGCTGGCCACGAAGATTCTTTCTGATCTCTGGCCATTTCGGCAACTCTGTACGTCACTCTGTCCAACCGTGAGTCTCCCGGCAGCTTCCAGTCCTCGAAGGGGCTTTGCCGGCTCCGGGTCTCTGCTGTTCAGAATTGTGACCGCACTGAATCCCCACCACATGGGTGCATCAGAGTGTCTGGTCCCTCACGCCCTTGCCAGTACAGTGTGTTATCAAATGTAGAAGAAAAGCTGTTAAGAAAGAAAGCAAGAAAAGCCTGTCGTCATGTGTATTTTAAAGCACACACAAACATGGAGTGGGCTCTTTGGCACCCAGTCAATGTTCCTCAACTCTTGGCCAAGCTCATGGCATCTGTGCCTCTCCGCCTCTTCTAGCCAAACCCCACCCCTCCGCTCTGGATAATTTTGAAGAAAATTCCAGCTATCTTGTCATTGTTTTCCTGATTGCTGGCTTTCTGCTCTTTGCCAATATGAAGGGTGAACATTTTTTTCTGGGTGGTTTCCATTGGCATTTCTTGTGTCACGAATGAGGTTAAACATGTGTTCCCGTGATGAAGAGCCGTTTGTATCTCAGTCTCTGTGAACTTCTTCTTCATGCCTTTCAATGTGCTTCCTGCATTAGTCTGGGCTGGGGCCTTGGCAGAACCCCCTGGCCTTAGGGAGAAAGCTGGGGCTGGGGGGACAGCAGGGGGGAGCAGGGTGGGAAGTGAGAAGTGGGGAACAAGGGGAGGGGGTGTGTGTCTGCAAGGCAGAGGGAGGTCACAGGGCAGCCCTTCTCTTCTCCAGGTCTTATTCCTCCCAACGAGCCTAGAAAAGGCAAAGCAGACCTTCATCATTGTGTGTGACAACTGCCAGATAAAGGAGCTGGTGACCGTAGGTGGGCTTGTGTGTGCTCGCAAGCCTGGGGCCAGGGTGGACGGGTACCATGACTCCAGAAACTGCCACATTAGCCTTGGCCATGGCTCAGCTGTGCCCACCCTGTCCCGGGGGGTGCCCTGAAGGGGTGTTGCAGCCTCCAGGCTCTGGGGTCTGGTTAATCAGGCTCTGGGGTTTGCTCTGGTCAGACATTGGAGATCCAAGCCAGTGTGGCCTCTGGGATAACCCCAGGGAACCTTCTGGTGATAGACAGATGGAAACCTGGGTGAAGTCTTTGATTTCTTTATTTTGAAACTCACCTTGATCTCCTTTGGGGTATTGCCAGAAACTTAAATATAAATGACCGGAGGCATCCCATGTTCCGTGGAGCTAGAAGGGGCATTCTGCTGGATTTCCCCCAAGATGTACTCCTCCCTCCCTCCCTCCCTCCCTTCCTCCCTTCCTTCCTTCTTTCCGTCCGTCTGTCCTTCCATCCAGTTTCACCCAGCAAACATTAACTGAGTGTCTGTTATGTGCCAAGTTATCAAGATCACCTCCTTGTAGTCTGGGAAGATATGGGTATGGGATGTGTGTGCTAATGGCCCCCTGCTCCCCTCTTTGCACACTTCTGGGGTTCATGGTCAAGGCCAGTTGCATGTGGATGGTAACATGGATCCTGGGACAGCCTTTGGCCATAGAGCTCTGATTTCAGCCCTGATGAAACTTTACCATCTTACGGTATCAGGAATTGGGCAGCTGGTTGCTTTGGATCTGATCTATATTTCTGGCGAAGAAAGTCACCCAGAGCCTGGAGAGCTCACAGACTTAACAGCCCAGCACTTCATACGCTTTGAGCCTGAGAACCTTCAGTCCACAGCTAGAAAGCAGCTCATTATTAGAAATGCTACGTGAGTGACCCCTGTGCCGGGCCCTCCGACATATACCCTTCCTCCTTCCGCACCTGGTCCAGAGTTCCCATTGAGGCTGGAGCTTCCTTCCAAGGGCCAGGAAGGAATCTGGGCACAGGATGGGAGAACTCAGGTCTGCACTGCCCATCACGGTAGCTGCATGTGGCTATTGCAATTGAAATCAATTAGAAGTAAAGTAAAGCTCCCTTTTTTGGTGGCACCAGTCACATTTTAAGTACCAGCCACATGTGTAGCTCGTGGCTATCCTATCAGACAGAGTAGATACATAAGATTGCCACTGCTGTAGTCTGTTATATTGGACAGTGTTCTAGATCATTCTGGAGTATCCTTAGCCCAGAGCAGTTTTGCAGACAGGTCTTGCCCTGCCTGTGAAGGGGAGCCAGGCAAGTTCCAAGATCAGGCTGATCGTGACCAGTGGGTTCAGTTCCTGGCCATTCTGTGAGCACAGCCATTAAGCCAGCACAGACCTTCCCTAACCACCCCAGACCTTACGAGGGTCTCTCCCCTGAGGTGATGAGCTATACCCATCGGCCGTCCCCCACCCTCCATCAGTGCACGCCGAAGTCCCACCTCCCCACCACCATGGAGTTGTCACTGCTCTGCTGGGAGCTGGTGGGCACACCCCCTTCTGGACAGAGCTGTCCTGGGAGGCCACAGCTGGAGGGGTGGAGGGTGGTAGAGCAGGGACACCAGGGGGCAAACCTTTGGACTCTCGTGTGGTAGGAGCCATGGCAGAAAAGTCTCCAGATATCTGCAGTTAAACAGTTAGAGCCGGATTCCTTGTGTTTACCACTCTCCCTGCGTCACTGTGGACGCAGCGGAGAGAGGGAAGCTCCCTGACAGAGGTCTCCAGCATGGACTCCCTGACTCCTGTGCTCCCCCACTTTCTGATCCTGGGTCCTCTCTGCTCACTCCTGGAGTGGGGCCCAGCCAGGCGGGGGGTCGGAGACTGGCCCTGGCAAGATGGGGACGTGGCTGCACTGGTGCCCACAGGCACGTGGAGCTGGCCTTCCACTGGCAGATCATGAAGCCCAACCTGCAGCCCCTGATGCCTGGGGAAACCTACAGCCTAGAAAGCCTCAAGTACCACCCGGACAGGGAGACAGCCTTCTCCATCCTGCCCGACAGGGGGCTTCTCAGCCCCCACGCGGACCACGAGTTCATCCTGAGCTTTTCTCCTCATGAGGTAAGAATGATGCCACCCTGGTAGTCACACGTGATGGGGCCGTGGTACTCCCTGCCCCCCCCCCCCCCATCCTTCTTTAGTGACACCGAAGCCGCCGCTGAGCCTGACCAGATCCTGGCATCCTCCAAGGCCGGGACTTAGCTGAGAGTTACCTGAGAGGGGCTGGAGGACAAAGCGGCCTATTCTGCCTGGTCCTGATGGTGCGCACGCCTCCCCTGCCCCGGGACCCTGGGCGCGTTTCCTCAGCTCTGGTGTCTTCCGTGTTTCCACTGTGTCGGGGACAGTACCGTCTCTGCCCGCCCGCCTCCCCTGAAGAGTGAGGTGCAGGTGCCGAGGGCTGGGTTCACGTGGTGGGCTCCTGTGCGAGGCCCTGTGCGTAACTCAAGAGGGGAACGAGAGCTGGGTGTGAAGCGGGTGCTCCGGGGCCGCCCAAGAGCTCCCTGGCCTGTCCAGCTGGCATCCCAGCCCTATTGTTCTGGGAGGCCCTGGTGCTTCCCACAGTCGAGGGCGCTGCCCATGGGCCATGTCAGGGTCTGAAGAGCCTGTCCTTGTCCGCTCTGGCCCAGCTGAGGTAGGAACACCAGTCTCGGGACTGCGGTGGCGCCCACTCTCGAGTCCTGCCTCCCATCCTGGCAGGCCACCCCTCTTTCCCCAGGACGGGGGCGTGGCAGAAGGGGAGCACCGCTGTGTTCTTTGGAAGGCCTCTCTGGCAGCTAGGCCAACGGGGAGAAGGAATTCCTGCCATGGCTCGGCTTCTCTAGGGCAGCTGACTGGAATGCAGTTTGTTTTCAAGGTGCCGCGTTTGCCTTGCAGCCCAGGGATTTCCACAGTGTGCTCCAGATGGTGCTAGAGGAGGTCCCAGAGCCCATGAAGTGAGCGGGGACAGGGCCCCGTATGAGGGGTGGGCCGCAGGGCCTGCCTTCCCCCTTGGGGATACTGGGGAAGGCAACGGCAAGGAGTGAATGAGCCCCCTGACCTCAGCAGGCTTTGACACGGGGGAGCACTTCTGCCTTGCCCTGGCACCTAGGCCCAGAGGGCCTCAGCTGCAGGGAATGGCTCCCTGGGCTCCACTCAGCCTTAGCCCAGGGCAGCCATACCGCTGGGCCCTGGGTGGTAGCCACTGAGGAGGGGAGGCTCTGCCCCACTGTGGGCATCTCCACCAGCTCTTCCCCAGGCGGACTGTCAGGGTGGGTCTCCAGTCAGCCTCGGGAGGAGACCCCAGCCTGGGTGCCACCACAGCCGAGTCCCAGGAAGCAGCAGGCAGGGCATCCCGTCCCAGGACTGCCACTGGTTGCTTGGCTCCTGCCTCTGATTTGAGGCACTTAGGAGCTGCGGGTGGGGGTGCTTTCTTTTTACAAGACCCCAGATAAGGGACAGCGGGGAGGGCTGTGCTCCCGGGCTGTGTTGGCACTTAGCTCACGGTGGGTTTGTGTTCAGCTTGGACCTGGAAAACCGGAAGGATTCCTCCTGCTCTATGGATGATGTGATTGTTCTGGAAATCGAGGTGAAAGGCTCAGTGGAACCTTTCCAGGTTCTCTTAGAACCATATGCCCTCATCATCCCCGGGGAGAACTACATTGGCATAAATGTGAAGAAGAACTTTAAGGTAGGCTATGGTCTTCCCCAGCCTAGGCTGGCCAAGGGTGTGCAGAACTTGGCATGAGTATGGGAAGGATGTGGCTGGAGGAGCGGGTGGCAGCCTCCGCACAGAGGATGAGACTGTCCCTGGGGCTCCTGAACCTGATTTGGTGTGCACAGGTGATGAGCCGGGCATGTCTGTCATTTTACCAGCTCTCCAGCATCCTCTGAATGACAGGGCTGTGGGGCCATTCCTATGGTCATGGGTCTTTGACGGGATACGGCGCCCACAAACCCTGCTGTGTGGTGGGGGTGCTGTTGGATGGCCAAGAATTAGCTGGGAGGGTGTCGGGAGGACCCACTGTGGGTGGTCCTTTGGTGGGTGCAGATTTGTGCAGGGGCGGTGCCTGTGGAGTCTGGACTGGGGTGTGTCTTGCAGATGTGGAACAACAGCAAGTCCCCCATCAGATACCTGTGGGGAAAGATCAGTGACTGCCACATCATTGAAGTAGAGCCCTGCATGGGGACCATAGGTACTGCAGGGACAGTGGGGGAGGGGGCGGGGGGGTGTAGGCGAGCCTTCCTGGGGCTGGCTGTGGGGGAGACCTGAGAGAGGATGGCGGCCTGTGCCGGGGTTCAGGGGGTTCTGGGATCAGCTCCCGCTGCAGCCTGGCACGTGTCGTGGATGAGAAGTCCGTAGAGGCCACACATCTGGGCCCAGCCGCAGCGGGGAACTGTCCCCCTCCCTTTCTCCAGCTCACTTCCCTGTCTCTTCCAGAGCCCAGCAAAGTGGAGGATTTTGAGTTGAGCTTTACCGGGGGTGTCCCTGGCCCAACAAGCCAGGATCTGCTGTGTGAAATCCAAAACTCACCCTCGCCAGTGGTGTTACACATTGAGGCGGCCTTTAAGGTGGTGCTGGTGTTGGGGGGGGGGGTTGCTGTGCGGCTGGGAGGGCCTGCAGGGTGGCAGGGGTAGGGTGCAGAGTCTGTTCCCAGGGTGGCCCGGTGACAAGCCCCTCTGGGTGTCTCAGGGGCCCGCCCTTGTCATCAGCGTCTCAGCCCTTCAGTTCGGTTTGCTGCGCCTGGGGCAGAAAGCCACGGACTCCATCCAGATCCAGAATGTCAGCCAGCTCCTGGCCACGTGGTGCATGAAGGAGAGCCTGGTCTGCCTCCAAGAGAGGGGCGAAGATGTAAGTCAGGTGCCCCCCAGCTCCAGGGCCCTCCCCCCCACCGCCGCCGCTGGCAGCCGAGTCACCTGTCCTGGCACATTCAGAGCATTGAGGCTGGAAAGGAGGACCCTGCCTGGTCACCCCTGCCTGGCAGTGTCACCGGCTCTCCCCATCTCTGATGCAGTTGGGGTAACCTTGACAGCAGAACTTAAGCCTGAACTGGATGTTCCTGTTCCTTTCTCCACCGTCTATCTGATGTGGAAATAAGACATGGGTTTCTCCCTCTGTCAGAGCAGCCCGAGTTGGGAGGAGAATGGGCAGCTGAGCTGGGCGGGAAGCTCCCCAGTCTCCAAGGAGGGTCAGGCCTTCAGGGCTCACCCCCAAGACTCCCAACCTCCCAGGGACAGTACTCGCAGTTCCAGTACATGCCACCAGGGGGCACTTGCTCCTGGGCTTGCGGCCCCAAACAAGACAATCCAAGATGTATTTCCACTGAAGTAGCTCTTTCCTTTTAGCTATAAACTTAGAGAATACTAAAAGTGATTAAATATAATCATCATTATCATCACTAAATATGATGTGCGATCCAGGACAAAACCAGAGCAAATGGCACAAAATGTCAGTTACTCCCTACCTGCCTGTGGCTAGATGTGTGTCACCACTGGTCACCCCCAGTCTTCATACACGGGGCAGCTGTGGCTTCTTGGAAGCTGCCTTAGGTCTTTGTTGCCCATGTGAGGCTCTGACCAGGTCTGTGTGATGAACGCACCCTCCCTCCAACTCCCTGCCAAGGTCCCCCTCTTGCTTGCCCACTTACAGGCTAGGGACAGAACATTGCCCTTCCCTCCTTCCGCATTCAGAAGCTGAGGAAAGACAGGTGCAGCCGCAGATCTGCCTGTGGGCGTTCCCTTTCTCCCAGACTTTTCCTTTACACTTGACCAGCCTTGTTCCTTAGGGAATGGCTTCATTTCTCCCTCTGGGCACTCTGAAGCTTAGCAGTTGGGACCATTTGCCTCAAATTACCAACACCATTGCCGAGAACTGCTGGCAAGTGCCCTGTTACACAGGGTTGGAGTTTTGCACTTTCCGTCTAGGCTCATTGGTCTCCCTGCTTGGATTCGGGACCCATGGAAGATGGGGACAGGGACAGGGTGGTATCAATATCTTTAGGCAGGAAGCTTTTCTTCAAATGAAACCTTAGGCAGAAGCTCAACATGGAGAATAAAGTGCGACTGCTCTGGCCACCCAGAGATGCCCTTGTTAGGTGCCTGCTGCTCCAGCCTGCCTTTTCCCCCCACCCTAGTCCCCTTCCTTAAGTACTCTGGGACTTCCCAGAGCACAGAGCACAGCCGCCCTCCTTACTGGATAAAGACAGAGAGGGATAGTGACTTCCCCAGGGTCACACAGCTAGTGGGTGGTGGAATCATCAGGTCGTCATTCTCTAATTCCCAATCTGTGTTTTTCTCCCACTGTGAAGAATGACAATTTTTTTTATAATTGAAGTAACCGTCAATTTCATAGTGTGTTAAGATTTATGTCTTAATCGAGGCTGGTACAAATCCTGTCTCTACAGTTCTCTGTACTCTGTTCTTCTGAGCTCTCAAAAATAATGGGATTTGGGGGCTGTTAGATGTGCTCAGGTCAGGGGCACAGAGATGTAGTCCTGGCCTACAGAATCCCCCCAGGACTCCTGGGGAGACGCATGTGAGGAACAAAGACCAAGAAAATCAAAGGGGCTCTTCTTTACTACTAGACCTTGGGACCCAGGCTTGAACTCATGAGCTGCTTTTGCTGAATTAGGCCAGCTCCTCCCTCCCACCAGCGCCAGGGAGGAAACAAGAGAGCACAGAGCCCAAGATAGGCAGCCCGCACCTGACCTTGGCTAGCATGGCAGACTGGGTGGGAGGAAGGGGGTGGAAGATGGCAGGCCTCTGCGGTGTGGGCAGTCTGCCCTCCAGGCAGGGCCTGGCACTCACTGTCTCAGTCTCCTGGAATGAAGAGACCACAGAGGAGAGAGCATCCCTCCTCCGTGTGACCTTTCCATGTTCAGTGACACCCTCACTAGGCAAGTGTGACCACGGGGCCCTTCAGTCAGACCAGTGCAGGTCTGGGACCAGAAGAGGGAGGTAGAGAGCCCCCCTCCCAGGTGCATTCTTCTTCCTAAGCTTTTGCCCTTCTCCTCTCCCTTCCTATGGCTGGTATGGAGGCTAAGGGGTTCAAGCCTGCAGTGGGCAACTGGGGGTGGGGGATAGTCACGGAAGCATCGCCCTTCCCCCAATCTGGTGACTGACTTGGTGGTTTGCCTTCCTTAGAGCCCTCAGGGTCCTGACCCATGTGTGCTCACTGGGGCTGGGCAGACCTCACAGAGCCACTGAGCCTGCCCCAGTGTGTCTCCCCTTTCCCCTTGGGGCACGCCCTCTGTCCCCTACCCCTCAGATCTGGGCTAGGGCATGGGGACCCTCTCCTTTACTTAGAGACTTGGTCTTTATTCTCTTCATCCCGAGGGCCCTGCTCTCCCTGTTTGCTTTGTCCTGTCTCCCAGCACCTCTTTGAAGAGCCGGGGTGCCTCTTGGGCGACCCTGGTTGGGGGCGACCCAGCAGCCAGTTCTGCAATTCCAAGTGTCCTCTCTCCTCATTCTTCTGGATTGACCTCCACATCAGGTGTCTCCCTTAGACATCGAGCCCTCAAGCGGCCAGATTCACCCTCTGGGGGAGTGCACAGTGACCATCACCTTGGAGGCCAAGCAGTGTCAGCGGCTGCAGACCGTCCTGGAGCTGGAGGTGGTGAACGGCGCCTGGAGGTAAGGGGGCGGTGGGGTACAGCCAGGACAGCCCACTCCAGGCCTCTTCTCGGTGCATGGATATTGTATGCCATGAAGGATTCGGAGTCATTAAAGAATTTAAAGGTGGCGAACCCTGTTCATTCTCTCAGATTTGGAAATTACAGAAAAGGAATTCCATGGCGCCGAGAAGACCCACTGGTCATATTATAGGGTGTATCTTTCCGGTTTGTGTGGTGAAAGATTGGAAATAAGTACAATCACAGCAGCACTTTGTGTCACCCAGTAAAGTGAAGACTGTGCTTTCCCCGTGACCCAGCATCAGCCCTCGGAGAGGTGCTCCCCGAGAAACACACACGTGTGCCCTGGGAGCCGAGCACTCACAGCGGATGCTCGTCGCCATTGTTCATAGTCGTGAAAAACTGGAAACGACCAGTGTTCGCCAGCAGGAGAAAAGACACCAAAAATTGTGACGTGTCTAAATGAGCAAATACCACTGTCTTCGGGGAGGCCCACACTGGAGGTTTCCAAGGGTTTTGGTGCTGTTCCCTTTCTTCCTCCCTCCCTCCCTTCCTGCCTGCCTTTTTTTCTTTCTTGTGGACAATTTCTTACATACATAAAAACAGAGCAGTATAAATAGCCCCCATGTACCCACCACCTACCTTCAGTAATTATCATATCACTGCAAATATTGTTTCATTCCTATCCTTCATCCCCTCCTAAATTATTTTGAAGGATCATATTCATTCTTCAGCTGGGCGAGGGTGGTACACAGGAGCTCTTTTTGTAATTCTTTAAACTGTATGTATATTTACGCTCTTAATAGTCATTTCTGCATATATTTGGTATTTCACTAGAAAAACACTTAAGTGCTTGTTTTAAATCTTCATGGATCCTCTTGAATTACCTCCCAAAAGCCTGCCATTTTATCCTTCCACCTCCAGTGCATGAGACTGCCCATTACCCTACACTCTCACAGCGACAGATAGAATCTGACTTTTAAGTGTGACCACCTGATGGCTGGGGGCGGGGTAGTACCGCCTGTGTCCATTTGGTTTGAGTGTATTTCTACCCAGCATGGGTTTCAGTGTGACTGTCTCACTGGTCCCACGTGGCATCTTGTGGGCCTTAAATACCAAGGTTAAGTCTTTCTCCTCTGCGAGAATGCCTTTTATTAAGTCTGCCTGTTTCCTTTCCCATCTCTCTTATTCTTCAAGGACCCCACCTGAATCAGAATGTTTCCAGGTGTAGGTAATGGAAACACAGATGTAACCAACTTGAGCAAAACCGGGAAGCTGTTGGCTCCTGTAGCTGGTCGTTCCTGCCCTGCTGAATCCATGGGCTCCAGTCTTTTCCTGGGTCTGCTCTTCTGCTTCTCTCTCATTCTCTACCCACTTCCCTCACCCCGCCCCCGCCTCTAATTCTGCTTCTCTGTTTGCCTTTCTCTTCCCTGAGGGCAAGGGCCCTTGGCCACTCCGCCCTGGGGGGAGTACCCAGTGACCTGAACCTGGGAGGAGGAAGAGGAGGAAGGGACCACCTTTGGGGAAGGCAGCCACGACAAGCAGTAGAGGCAACCCACGCTGGCCGGCTACCCAAATCTTTGCATTCCTTTATCCGTAAATAGGAATGAAGTGGAGCTCTGTGGCTGTTTTTCCCGGTGATAGCTGAGAGGCCCAGGGTTCCTGCAGGATGGGCCCTGAACTGGCCATGCTCACCTCTGGGCAGCCTTGAGTTAAGTCCTGGGCCCTTTCCCCACGGACCCCTCCTGCTGGGGAGGTGCCCCGATCTGTTGTTAGGGGAGCTCTCCAGGGAGTTTAAATAGTCTGTTCTCTGTGTCATTAGCTAATCTGATCACAGCTGCCCTTCTTTTTCTTTCTCATTAGAACAGCATCGTATGTACTTCTTTGTTCTTTATTTACAGTTTTCCACAAATGGCACGGGATATTATATAATGGTGCAGGTGTAACAGTGGCCAATCCTGACCCAGCCTCCAGCCTTCTCCACCCTGCTGGCCTGTCTACCCACATCCTCATGATCTGTTCATGGTAGCTGTCCCAGCGTGTGTGGGTCAAGTGACGTCTCATTGAGGATTTGGTTGATTTTTTTTTTCCTGATGCATCTTTCATGTGCTTATTGGCCCTTAGTATGTCTTTTTTGGAGAACTGCCTATGGGGATCTTTGCCCACTTTTAAAAAATAGGGTTGTTTTTTATTATGGAGTTGTAAGTGTTCTTCATATATTCTAGATATGAACCTCTTACTAGGTATATGATTTTCAAATATTTTCTCCCATTCTGAGGATCATCCTTTCACTTTCTTGAGGATATACTACAAAGCCTAAAAATTCTTAATTTCCATGAAGTCCACTTCATTTTTCTCTTTTGTAGCTTGTGCTTTTGAGGTCATATCTAAAAAACCATTGCCTTGGGGCGCCTGGGTGGCTCAGTCTGTTAAGCGTCTGCCTTCAGCTCAGGTCACGAACCCGGAATTCCTAGGATTGAGCCCCGCATTGGGCTTTCTGCTCATTGGGGAGTCGGCTTCTCCCTCTCCCACTACCTGCTGCTTCCCCTGCTTGTGCTCTTTCTGTTTGTCAAATAAAGAAATAAAATCTTTAAAAATAAAAAATTTTTAAATCTTTAAAAAAAATAAATCATTGCCTGATCTCATGTCAAAAAGATTTTCTTCTAGGAGTTTTGTAGTTTGGGCTCATGCATTTAGGTCTCTGATCTGTTTTGAGTTAATTTTTGTGTATGGTATGTGGAAAGGATCCAGCTTCATTCTTTTCTATGCAGATAACCGGTTGTGCTAGCAGCTTTAAAAAAAAAAAGATTTATGTATTTGGGAGGGAGTGAGTGCGAGAGCAGGAGGAGGGGCAACAGGCAGAGGGAGAAGCAGACTCCCCACTGAGCAGGGAGCCCAGCTGTTGGGCTTGATCCCAGGACCCTGACATTATGACCTGAGCCGAAATCAGGAGTCAGACGCTCAACTGACTGAGCCACCCAGGCGCCCCTTAGCACCATTTTTTAAGAACGCTATTCTTTACCCATTGACTTGTCTTGGCACCCTTGTCAAAATCAGTTGACTAGAGGCCCCTGGCTGGCTCATTCAGTGGAGCATGTGACTCTTGATCTCAGGGTTGTAAATTTGAGCCCCACACTGGGTATAGAGCTTGCTTAAAAAAAAAATAAAATCTTAAAAAAAAAATCAATTGACTATACACGTGAAGATTTATTTATGGCTTGTCAGTTCGGTTCCATTGATCTATATAATTATGGTAGTACCACATTTTCTTGATTATTGTGGCTTTGTAGTAAGTTTTGGAATCAGGAAATATGAGTTCTCCAACTTTTTCTTTTTCAAGATTGTTTTGGCTATTTTGGGTCCTCAGAATTTTCATAGGAGTTCTAGGATCAGCTTATCAATTATGGCAAATAACCGGCTGGAATTTTAATAGGGAGTGTATTGGATCTGTTGGTCAGTTTGGGGAGTGTGTTCACCTTAACCATATTAAGTCTTCTTATCTGTGAACATGAAATGTCTTTCCATTTATTTAGGTCTTTTTTCATTTGATGATGTTTTGGCATTTTCAGTGTATAAATCTTGTACTGCTCTCAATCTTTCACTGTTATGTATGATGTTAGCTCTTGGCTTTTTGTAGATGTCCTTTATCAGGTTGAGGAAGTTCCCTCCTATGCCTAGTTTGCTGATTGTTTTTCTATTGAAGGAACGTTAGATTTCCTTGAAGGTTATTTTCAGCATCTATTGAAATGTTCAGGTCCTTTTTGTCCTTTGTCTGTGTTGGCATGG
Organism: Mellivora capensis; assembly: GCA_004024625.1. Classification (NCBI taxonomy): domain Eukaryota; kingdom Metazoa; phylum Chordata; class Mammalia; order Carnivora; family Mustelidae; genus Mellivora; species Mellivora capensis. Next base: position 63,601 of record PISX010008164.1, on the reverse strand, counting down.
CGTTTTACATCGACTTTTGGATGTTAAAACCAACCTTGCATTCTTTTAAAAAATCCCGTTTGGTCAGTGTATGATCCTTTTTGTATGTTGCTGGATTGGGGTTCCTGGTATTTTGTTGAGGATTTTTGTATCTGTAGCCATAAGAGATATTGGTCTGTGGTATTTTGTGATGTCTTTGTCTGGTTTTGTTACGAGAGTAGTACATCTTGGAATGAGTCTGGAAGTATTCACTCCCCTTCTCTGTCATTTAAGAGTTTGTGAAGGATTGGAGTGGATGTATGTCAAGATTTTCTATATTGTTCCATTGGTCTGTGTGTGTATCTCGCCACCAGTGGTTCACTAACTTGATTACTGTAGCCATAAAGTCTTAACATTTAATATAGCAATTTCTTATTTTTATTCTTCTTTTTAAAAATTGCTTTAGTTATTCTATGTCCTTTGTCTTTTCATATAAATTTTATAATGAGCTTGTCTATATTTACAAAAATTCTTTCTGGGATTTTCCTAAGAATTATGTTAAACCTATAGATTAATTTGTGGAGAACTGACATCTCTACTATGTTGAGTCTTCTAATCCATGAATATAGTGCGTCTCTCCTTTTATTAAATCTTTGATTAATTTCATTTGCATTTTGTAGTTGTCAGCATATAAATCCTGTATAGGTTCTATTAGATTTACATCTAAGTATTTCAGTTTTTCTGAGCAATCATAAATAACATTGTATTTTTAATTCCTATGTCCACGTGTTCATGGTTAGCATATAAAAAATGTGAATTTGAACCTCTTAACTTTCTTGACTCATTAATTGTGGGAGGTTGTTGTAGTTGTTGTTGTTTTAAGAAGTTTTTAAAATACAGTCTTCTTGGGATTTTCCACATAGACCATCATGTCATCTGCAAATAGGGATGGTTTTGTTTCTTCTTCTCTAATCAGTATACTTGTTACTTCCTTGTGTTCCAGTTACCTTCCTGTGTATGCCGAAGTACAGGAGCCCCACGTGTACCTGCAAAGCAGCCATGTGGAAGTCACGAACCTCTACCTGGGCGTGTCTACTAAGACAACCATCACACTCATCAATGGCACACTTCTGCCTACCCGGTTCCACTGGGGCAAGGTGAGTGAACTTGCGCTGTTGAGCACCAGGTCTGCAGTCCTCAGCACCAGAGGCCCATGTGGAGCAGGCCTTGCCTGCAGTTGCCCCCCAGGTGGTCCCCAGAACAGAGTCTCACCTCTCTCCCGAAGCCAGCTCCTTGCCCCATGGTGATCCAACATGCTGGGTTCCTTGAAGGAGCAGCACATCTGGTCTGGTTTTTCCTTGCCCTGCCTCCAGGGAATTCCAGTTCCCTACCTGAGAAGGAGTCTCTGGAGCACAAAGCCAGGTCTCCCAGCCAGCATAGCCCATGACTGGTCCCCACGCTGTTGTGAGCCCCGCCAGCCCCGCCGCGGGGCTCACTGTGGAGCTTCCTTTGCATGACGTGAGAGGTGGGGCCGTGTCCTGTGCCTCCAAGGCAGCTGCCTTCTGCTCACCATCACTCTAGGCCTCCCAGGGCAGCTAGCTTAGCCCAGGCAACTCCTGACAGGTGGGAAGTCTGCCCGGGGTTGGGGAGGGGAGGCAAAGGGAACAGTGGGTTATCCCCGCCAGTGAGCACACAGTCCTTTCTGGTCCTGCTGTGGGCCCCCAGACTGCCAGCCTCCACCAGAGTGTGCCCCAGGGCTAAGCACTGTCTGGACTCCAGGTCCATGCTGGGAATCCAGCATGTGACGAGAGGCCCTCTGTCTGCCAGCTGCTAGGGCGCCAATCAAGCGTCTGCACGGCAAAGATCTCCCCTAGATGCGGCATGCTGGGTCCCAGTGAGGAGCGCCAGCTCAACCTGGAGTTGACTGCGCATACCCAGGTGAGTAAGGTGGGGAGGAGGCCTGAGGGACTACGAAGGTTCCCCGGAACTACGTGCCAGCAGGGAGGTCTGCCTCAAACTCCACTCCTGTAAGAGGGCAAGAGATTTCTTGCCTTTGGGCCTGGGTCCCCATTCCAGTTAGGCCTGCTCTCTAGGGATACAAAGTCCAGAAGCCTGGAGCAGGCCTGAACATGCCCCCAAACCCACCGGCCATGTCTAGCCTTTGGAACCAGCTTTACCCTTCCCCTCTCTGCAGCCGTAGGCGGGCCCGCCTTTCCAATTTGCCCAGAGATGTGGAGCAGAGCTGCTGCTCACAGCAGGCCCTGTGCTGGGTGCCACTGGGAGAGGTTAGCCGGTGGCTGCCTTCCCGGAAGAAGGGCACAGCTGCTCCCTGGCATAGCCCCCAGGAAGGCCCTCAGGGCAGAATGTGCTCAGGACTTGGTTGGGGGTTGCTGGCTGTTTGTGGTTCTGGTGAGAAGAGAGACTTCTTCCTTGCGGAGGCTTGCAGACCCAGTCCCATTTCTCCCCGGCAAACCCGGAGATGGTGGACTTTCTTTCTCAGTTGAATCTCAGCTCTAGGGTGATAGGCAGACGGACGTAGACACGGAACAGACCTCACTTGGGATGGGCTAGATTTCTGTGGGAACAGCTTCATCAGAATAAGTGTGTGACTTCTCCAGAGGCCCGCCTGGGGGGTCTCCCTTCATGGGGTATGCGATATTCATGGGGATATTTGGAGTGGACTCAGCCAGGAGCCCTGAGGAAGGGGCGGGGGTGTGGAGTGTCAGGCTTGACCTGTGAATGGTGGCTCACTGGAGGGACTGGGGAGCCCTTTCACAGAGTGGAGACGAGACAGAGGTCAAGGCGTTTGGGCTGAGGGTCCCACAACAACCACCTCTTCTAGGCAAGACCATCTGCGGCCCAGTCTCGGCACTTACGGGTAGTGATGTGCCCTTGGTGTGCTCTCTTACAGGAAGAGCTGACTGATCTGGGCCTCCCTTGTACCGTGTCAGGCATGAAGGAGCCACTGGTTTTGGGCATTTCTGGGAAGCCCCGGGGACTGCAAGTGGCTATCGCCATCTCCATGGAGGACTCTGACGGCAGGTGAGCGCAGGGCTGGGGCCAGGGCCTGAGGGTTGAGGCGACCACACAGAGGACCAGCACCTACTCCCAGCCGACTCCTGTGGCCAGGAAAGGGCCACAGTATTATTGTGCCACCCCTCTCCCCCCCACCTCTCTGGAGCATGTCTCTCTACCCAAACCTTGCCCTCTGTGTGGTCTTTCCCCACACACCTGGAGACATGGTGTCCGGGCTGGTGGGAGATGCAGGGGACAGGGCTGTAGGCAGCTTGGGCTCTCCCACACAAGGCCAGTCACCCCTGGTCCGAGGGGGTTTGTGGCTGAGGCCCCTCATGCCATGAGTTGACAAGAAGGTGGTGTCTGTGGGCTAGCGGCTTTACAGGAGGCCGTCCGAGGGAGAAGCCCAGTGTGTCGGCGGCTCTCGCACTCCCATCCCAGCGGGCTCTCTGGGCAGGCCTGAGGGTGGCATGTAACTAGTGCCCTGGGCCCGGGGCAGTGTGCCCAGCACCGAGCCGCGACCAGACCGCCTGGAGGAGCTCCGCCTTGACTTCGGCTCGACGGTGCCCCTGAGGACCCGCGTGAGCTGCCGGCTCATCCTGACCAACCGCTCCCCGATCCAGACACCTTTCACCCTCCAGTTTGAATACTTCGGGAGTCCCCAGAACAGCCTGACCCAGAAGGCCAGCCTGTAAGTCTGGTTTCTCTCAGGGGCAGTCCGCAGGGAGCACAGGGCCTGGAGGGGTTGCCCTTAAGCATCTGTGTGGCTGAGGCGGCCCGAGGCGGGTGTGAGGCGTGAGAAAGGTGTGTTTTCACAAGGATACGTGGAGAAATGTAGAGAAACGGCTCCCAGCACCCATCTCCAGACCCTGCAGGGACCTTCGGGAGATGCTGGGGTTGTGGCGGGGGACCGGAGGGGGCTCCTGGTAGATGAGGCGGCTCAGGCCAGTAGGTGAGGGAGAAGTTCCTGGCGGCCGACGCAGCCATGAAGTCAGAGATGTCACAGTGAGGCATTCTGCAAAGCTGTAGCTGGACGTAAGCCACGGGGAAGGTATTTACGCCACAGCAACTGCAGTGTACCAGCACACCAGAGCAAACGCCTCACTGCTCCGTCCCCTAAGGCAGGAGAGCCCAACTTCCACACCACTGCCCTGGGTGGTGAGGAGCCACTCGTGGTTTGTAAGCCATTAACCTCCCCAGTCCAGTAAAGCTAGTGGATACTCGCTGCTGGACGGATGTCGGCAGGAAAGACTGGAAACGGGGCCTTTTGCAGAAGGCTGGGCAAGAGATAAGTCTGGGGGGCACCTGGGGGGCTCAGTGGGTTAAAGCCTCTGCCTTCGGCTCAGGTCATGATCCCAGGGTCCTGGGATCGAGCCCCACAGCCGGCTCTCTGCTTGGCAGGGAGCCTGCTTCCCCCTCTCTCTCTGCCTGCCTCTCTGTATACTTGTGATCTCTCTCTCTCTCTGTCAAATAAATAAATAGAATTTAAAAAAAAAGAGAGAGAGATGAGTCTGGGCTGGGTTGGTATCCAGGGTCGGCAGGACAAAGCCTGGGGGTAAGAGGTCTCTACCCCAGCGTCCTTCTGTGTTTCTTGGAAGGCAGTCCCTGGGCTGGCAGGTGGCCTATAGCCGCAGGGCTTTGGGTGGTGGGGGTATAGCAGGTGCCAAGACCAGAGAGGGAAGTGAACAGACCTGACCTCATCCCTGGGAGGAGCAGGCCGAGCTGCCTTCCTCCACTGGGCACCTGGTAGGATGCTAGTTGCCAGGAGGCGTGGCTCAGCTCTGGGGAACAACCCTGATGGCTTGCTGCTCTTTCTGTGTCCTGTCTGGTGAAGCCCTGACATGCCCCCTGCCCTGCTGAAGACATCTCGGATTCGAGAACACTTGGTCAAGCGAGAGCAGCTGAGTAAGAGCCCCATGGTGGGCCAGAGCAGGGTTTCCTGGGGCCTTTTCCGGGGCTGGGCCACCTGCTGCAGGGAGGGTACCCTGGTCACAGACCCCATGTCAGTGGCTTTTCTAGCAAGATCTCTGAGATGGCCATGGCCCCCTGCCTGACGGTACACCCTTTTTGAATGGGGCCATCTCCTGGCTAAAATATACAGCCCATGGACAGGGTCTGGCTTGGATTTGGGATGGGTATTGACTCAGAAGGGTGGGCTCCCATGGGGTCCTGGCCCCTGAGAGGTGAGGGAGGCTGCCTGCTAGATTCTGGCCTCCCAGGAGGAGGGTCTGGGCTATGGATTGGCTTGTCTGGTATAGTGCTTTGCTAACTCCTGAGGGTTTGGACCTCCTTCTTGCCCTGGAGTCCTGAATCCCATTCCTGGTTATCACCCAGATTTTATGGAAAGCATGTTGTCTCGTGGGAAAGGAGCTGCCTTCTTTCCCCACATTTCTCAGGGCATGCTGGGGGCCCACCAGCAGCTAAGCATCGACATCACAGGCTATGCGAACATGTGGGGCGAGTACTGGGACAACCTCATCTGCACGGTAAGCCTGAGCCCAGCCTCACCTTCAGGCTCTCCCTCCCCCAGCTCCAGGCCCTCAGCCTCTTGGATCTCTCCTGGTTGGAAGACAATGCCCATGAGCTTGGGATGGGCATTCGCACCCACAGCAACCACAGGGATTCAGGCGGGAGGGGTTCTCGGGAGCAGAACATTTCATAACTTTTCCCACGGGGTCCCCTGAGGCTGGGCACACTGAGGAGCCAGAGGAATCTGATAGGCTGCCTACTGGGGCCAGGACTCGAGACCTGAAGGAGCATGAGTGTGGCGAAGAAGTAACAGCCTCCCAGAGCCACAGGTCACCTAGCCCTTGGTGCACTCATTCTCCCATTGGCCCTTCACTCACTCATTCAGCCTGAAGGGGGCGCCTGCTGTTGCATGGGGTTCCTGTGGGGTCCCTCTGGACGGGGACAAATAAGAACGGATGATCCAACAAGGAGTTCCTAGTTCAGTGCGGAGGGGTGAACTCTGTCCGTTGTTCGTAGTTTGGTTGGAGGGACGGCCTTGAACGGGGGGAATGGGGAGCCAGGGACTGCCAGGGCAGGGGACGAGAGGGACCCAGGATTGGTGTGCGTTTGCAGGTGGGGGACTTGCCACCAGCAGTCATCCCAGTGCACATGGCAGTGGTGGGCTGCCCCATCAGCTCCCAGAGGACCACCTACTATACCACTGACCAGCTGCAGAAGGAACCAGTCATCAGGTGACCCCACCGGCCTCATCCCCCAACCCTTGAAACCCTCTGGCCATCACCCTGGCTGCACATGCTGACCTTGCTGCTCTCCAAGGGGCCCAAGGCTTTGTGGCACCACCCAGCAAGAAAGCCCCAGGACAGGGCTGCCCGGGAAGGGAGAAGCCTCCGAGGCCATGGCTTCTGTCTGCACAGGGCTTGGAGGAGTTGGGGAGAGAAGTAGCCAGTAGTCAGTGTGGCCTGAGGGCTGTGCCAGACCCTGGGCCCCACACACCACGAGTGGGGATCTGTCGGGAGGTGCGGAGCAGGGAGCGGGTGCTACCGAGGCACTGAGCAGTCCCGGGTCACGCTCGCTGGGTGCTGCACGGGAAGGCCTCCAGCCCTAGGTCTCCGTGACTTCAGGATCCACCACCGCTGCGGGCCTCCTCCGTGCCTAGGCCCCAGTTCCAGCCCTGCCTGCGCTGTGTGTGCCTGCTGCGGCGGTGCTGAGCCTGGTCTCTTGCCTCCAGGTTCGGCACCCAGGTCTCCGGAGGAGACACAGTCACCCGGGTCCTTCGCTTGAATAACTCCAGCCCCTGTGGTGAGAGGCTTTTGAGAGAAAACCGGGGCTCTCTTGACATGTTGTGCCATGTGGCGGGCCAGGCTGGAGGACAATGGCGCTGGGGGGAGGCTGATGACCCTCTAATCCAAGAGTCCAGGTGGCCTGTGGTTACTGAGGGAGGCCCCTGAGGGTCAAGGTGGGGAGTGACCTGCTGGTTGGGGGTTGTCAGAGACAGCCGCTTCCACGCGCTGGGGCCCCCCAGTGTCTGGGGGGCACCTGGTTGACTTTGCACAAGGACACTGGTGGGGGACGCCTTTCTCGTCCCTTCAGCCCGCACTACCTGAGCCATAGCCAGGTGCTGTACAAGTTGCTGGGGACCCCAAGGGAACAGGACAGCACACCACTGTGCTGGTGGCGGTGCCGCGGTCAGGTTGAGTGCGTTGAGGGGGACTGTTGGAGGACCGCACGGGGGCGTCCAGGCTGCGTCCAGGAGGCAGGGCAAACCAGCTGGGCCTGGGGAAGCGTATGGGAATGGAGGGTATCCAGGCCGCAGGAAACGCTTTGGCGGTCTGGAGGTGGACCAGGGTTCCAGGCATCCCGAGGCTGGGCCACGAGGGGCTGAGCTCGTCTTCAGGGGCAGGGCCTGAGCAGCTCTGACTTTAAGCTCCTTGGTGCCTGTAAAGAATGTGCAGCGGGGGAATGCCAGCCTTCCTGCTCCGTCTGTCCACGGAGTCCCTGCTCCGTCTGTCCATGGGGTCTGGCCAGTTAGGAAAGGGGCACTGAATTCACTGCTCGAATTGGCTTTTTCAAGATCCCCTGGCATTTCCAGGGGTACCTGGTTGGCTCAGTCGGTAGAGCCCGTGCCTCTTGATCTTGGGGTTTTAAGTTCGAGGCCCGTACCGGGTGTAGAAGTTACTTAAAAATACAGGCTTAAAAAGAAAGATCTGGTGTTTCCAGCAGTTTTACTTCTTAGCTGTTAGATGCATTTGAGAACTGAATCACATCTTTGCCCTTTGCCGTTTTTACCCTTTATCATTTTGATATGTTTCTTTGTAAACAGTGGAGAGCTGAGCTTTTTAAAAGCCCAACCTGACATTAGCTTTTAATAGGAATAGTCTACGTACTAATTTTGATTTTACATTTTCTACTTTCTTTTGTTTGTTGTGACTTTATGCCGTTTTCCTTTTGTTTAACCTGAAATTTCTCCTCTACCTTCTTTTGTTTTGGTGGTTCCCTTCTTGTCCTCGGGACTTGTCATCACACTCTGTTTCTCTGTCTTTACTGAACTTCGGTGGGAGGGGGGAGGTCACTGGTGGCCTTGGTGAGGGGGATTTGGTGGGTCTAAGAGGCAGGTGCCCAGGTAATAACTTGAAGAAATACGAGCTCAGGAGTATAAGCCTGTTCACCAGGTCTCCCGCAGGGCTAGCCTTGAGTCAGATGTTAGCTGGGGAGTGGCTGAGAGCAGAGTGGGGGAGGCGATGGTGGACAGGGTCCTACAAGCGTGCTGGGGAGGGACAGAGGTGGTTTGGAAAGGTCATCTGGCAGAGGGAAACTGTTCAGGGTGGGGAGACTGAGCATGCCTGGCCCTGAGAGGGGGTGGAGGCGGTCGGAGGTGGGAGGGAAAGGGATAGCTTAGATACCTGCCGAGCAATGGGGGTGTTGCGATGGGACTTCAGGGCCTTCTGGATGTGGGGGCTTCGGGGAGGGGAGCTGCAGGCAGCGGCCCAGTGCCCAGCAGCCCCGTGCCCAGGAGGCAGCTCAGGTGTCAGAGAACAGGGAAGGCGTGACAGTGGGGCCAGGGATCAGTTCAGTTCTCCAGGGTTAGGCTTTGCCAGGTGGGTAGAAGGCTGTGGGTAAGGAGGGATGAGAATCCTGGCAAGATGGAGGTTGACATGGTGGCGTCTAGACGAGCCTAGCTGGGGAAGGGAGTGCAGTGGGAGCTGATGGAGGGGGGAAGGCAGGGAGAGGGGCTGGAGCGCCTGGGGAGGCTGTGGGGAGAGCCTTAAGGACCTGGAGCAGCGCATTTGGATGCGAGGGCCTGCTTGCTGCGATCCTTAGGGTAGGGCTGACAGAGCCCGCTGACGCAGCCTGTGGTCTATTCTCAAAACAAGAATTGCCTGGAAGTGGCATTAGGGAGAAGGCAAGACCCCTCTCCACCCTGAGTATGGGAGAATAGGCACCAGTAGGGGTAGCGGGGCAGGGGTCCAGGGAAGATTCGCCTGCCCCTTCCTCAGCCCTCCCCCCCCCTCCTGCAGACATCCGCTTAGACTGGGAGACCTATACACCCGAAGACAGGGAGGACCGGCTGGTGGAGCTGCTGGTGTTTTATGGGCCACCTTTCCCACTGCGGGACCAAGCTGGGAATGACCTCTTATGCCCAGAGACCCCTGAGAGCAGCAGCTCCTTCTTGTCCGCAAGCCCCTCCAACACTTCAGACTCCAGCCACGAAGCCGCCCAGACTGTGAGCAGGGGTGGAGGGGTGGGGTGGGATGGCGGCTGAGCTGGGGCCAGTGAGCCTTGAGCCTGTGTGAGCCCCAACAACTCCCTGATGACAGGCCGAGGACAGCTCCTGTGTCAGCAGCAGGGTCTCACAGAAGCTCATCTCAGTCATTCTGCGGGAGCACGATGGGGTGCCCGCTGACCACCTGTACTGCATCAGCCCCAAGCAGGTGGTGAGTCGGGGCGGGGCTGCCGCACGGGGCGGAGGGGGGGGGGCGGCGGCAGCACCAGCTCTGTAGGCAGGAGCAGCACTGAGGCTACTGTCCGTGTCAGGTGGTCCCTGCAGGGGGCAGCAGCACCATCTCCATCTCCTTCACACCAATGGTCCTGGGCCCTGATGTCCTGCACAAGGTGGAGTGTGTTGGCTACGCCCTGGGCTTCATGAGCTTGGACGATGAGGTGAGCCCTCCATGTCCAGGATGGGGCCACGGCCACCCCCTCTTCCAGCTGGCATGTTGCCCCTCAGCTCAGGGACGGCCCATAATCAGGTGTGGGCCCTACAGGTGGAAAGAGAGCTTCCGGGGAGGAGGCGTCGCCTGCAGGACTTTGAGGCAGGACCGCTGAGGCTGGACCTGTGTAGCTACGTGAGGCCCGCACAGTGAGTGGCCGGGGCCTCCCGTGATCCCCTTGTGGGGAGCACCTGCACTCTGGGAGCAAGAGGACAGGCATGGGAGGGAGGAGCCAGCAGGAGAGCCCAGGCACAGGCTGGCCGGGGCCCAGTGAGCACAGTGGGACAGCCAGGAGGCCCCTGGAGCCCAGCTGTGCTCCTTGTTGGCAGGCTAAGCATGGAGCTGGACTACGGGGGCGGTGTGGAGTTCTGGCACCAGGCCAGTGACCTTATCCTGGAGCAGCCCAGTACTGGGGTGAGTGTGCTGTCCTCCCCAGCCCTGCCAGTCCACTTGGGCCTCAGAGGTCCCTGTGAGCCCTCTTACGGTCCGGTCCTCCTCCCTTGGGAGTGTTTCCACCCCAGAGCCACAGGCTCCTGGAGGGGAGAAGTGCAGCCCGGCCTCCCCACCTCTGTGGCTTCCCAGGTGCTGAGCGAGCTGGTGACCACCCACCATGTGAAGCTGAGTAACACCACTGAAATCCCGCAGTACTTCCGACTCCTGGTCTCCAGGCCCTTCTCCGTTTCTCAGGAAGGGGCCAGCTACAGCCGCAGAGCTCCTGGCCTGGCGAGGGGCGGTGAGGAAGAACAAGCCGAAGCCAGCAAGCAGCTGGTGCTCTACCCGCAGGAGAACATGCTGGTCAGTGGGGGCTCTGCAGGCCGTCACCTGGGCCGGAGGTCACCTTCCTCGCACACACATGCACATGTGTAGACGGAGGTGTGTACACCGCCATCCCGCACTTGTCCACATCAGTGTCCAGACACTACACACTCTCATGGCATCCGCCTCCAGAGCTTCCGTGAGCGGTCCTATCCGTTCTTCCAAACCGTGTACTTCCGTGCAGGTGTGCTCAGTGCCTGCCGTGTGCTAGGTGCTGTGCTAGGTGACAGACCCCCCCCCCACCTTCCACCCCAGATCTCATCACGGAGGGGGCAGCTGCTACAGGAGAGAGGAGGAAGGGCACCCTCGGCTCACTTAGCCTTGGCTCTCTTCTTCAAAGGTAAACTGAGGCAGCCCCGGAGCACAGCCAGAGGTCGTGTCCCAACAGGGCACCCATGAAACCACAGGCTGTCACCGAGTAAAGGTCCCTCTAAAATGCCTCTGGGAGCCCCTGGTCTCTCAGAGGACATTTTGTAACGGTAGGACTTCTCACCCTCCATGTGCTGACCCAGGCATCTGGTCCTGATCAGAGTTCTAGCCCAACCTCATTTCTCCACTGTCCTCACCCAGTCCTGCCCACGCGTGAGCCACCACTCTTGGCAGGAGCATTTGATCTCGGCAAATACCATTGCGCCTGACCCTGGGCCCAAGCAGAGCCCTGGCATTCCGCTCCACAGCCCCTCCCTGACCAGTTAGCCCCCCACGCCCTGTTGCTGCCCCTCCTCAGTTTCCATGTCTCCCCACTCTTCATCCTACACCCACAGCCCTGATCATGCCAAGAGGTAAAGGGTAGTTTGCCAAGGCAAATGTCCTGCTCCTGAGGGCAGGCAGGGCCCTGTCCCCAGGTCTACCAGGCGCTGGGCACAGAGTGGGGCACCATGTCTATGGACCGAGTGCCCCAGACAGCGGCACTGGCTGCCGGCCGGGCAGGGCTGGCTCAGTCTGGGCCGGCCCTGTGGGCTGGACGTGGGCAGGTGCCGAACTGGGGCCTTGCCGGGCAGTGGGGGCCATGGAGGGAAGGAGGCCGGAGCTCCCAGGGGAGGGGAAGCTGCCACCTGCCTCCGGCAGCCTCGGGTGACCGGCTGGCTCACGTGGCTCAGGTGAACGTGTCCTTCTCGCTGTCCCTGGAGCTGCTCTCCTATCAGAAGCTGCCGGCTGACCAGATGCTGCCCGGGGTGGACATTCAGCAGCGCGCCGGCGGGGAGAAGGAGATGGTGTTCACTCAGAACCTGCTCCTGGAGTACGCCAACCAGACCACTCAGGTCAGTCCCGGGCGGCCCACGTCCGAGAGGACAGAAATGGGCCCGACTCCACTCTCCTGGGTCAGAGGGGGACAGACCCCACCGGGTCTTCAGAAGTGAAGAGCCCCAGCCCTCATCTCAAGGGCCTGGTCTGCCCCGGAAGAGGCCTTTCCCTGGAGAGAGGAGGATCATCCTTCCTCACCTGTCTCAACACAGAACCGGGTGATGTGCTGGAGGGTGGGAAATAGGGAAGGCTTCCTGGAGGAGGTATGAGGCCTAGGAAGCCTCCCAGCTGGAAGGTCCAGGCGAGAAACAGAAAGGAATAGCCTAAGGGGTGGATTCTAGGGAGGCCGGAGGACAAATCCGTTTGTGACCAGGGAGGCCCTCCAGCCTGGTCCTTGGGTGGCTGCTGGGGCTCGGGGGTTGGGGGTGGAGAAGGCTGAGGTGATGAGATGTGTACAGCAGTGCCCGTGGCAGATGTGGGGGGACCCCCGGGAGCTAGGGCAGGTCAGCGCACAGATGGGGCCCAAGGCCAAGGGAAGGGTGAGATGGCCCAGAGCCCAGGAGGGGCAGAGGGCTGGGCCTTGGGCCCCCAGGGGATGGGGGCAGAGGGGGAGGGTGGCCTGACCAGGAAGCAGAAACCACAGAGCTTGATTGGGGCAGGGGACGTGGGGTAGAGGGAGAGCAGAGAGCATCTTCAGACCCCTTATCAGCGCAGACCCCCACTGGCCCTGGTTTTAGATGCCGGTGCCAGCCCCCTTCCTGCCCATGTGCTCCTCCGAAGCTTCAGGACTTGGGGTCAGCAGGGTTCGGCGTCCCTGAGACCCTGGCCCGGAGCCCGGACGGAGGGGACGAGGGCCCACATTCCAGGCTCTGTCCCCCAGGTGGTACCCCTGAGGGCCACGGTGGCCGTGCCCGAGCTGCAGCTTTCCACCAGCTGGGTGGACTTCGGGACCTGCTTTGTGAACCAGGGACGGGTCCGGGAGGTCTACCTCATGAACCTGAGTGGCTGTCGGAGCTACTGGGCTGTGCTGACGGGTAGGCTGTACCTGCCCCCCATGTCCCCTGCAGGCTGGCACCACCCAGGGTGCCCCATGGCCACCCATGGCCAGTTTCCAGATCCCAGGTGATTCCAGGGTAGCCTCACCCCATGGCACTGAGCTGGACCAAAAGGGCACGCCTGAGCTGCGGGGTCGGGGGGGCTCTCTGGGGCGGCGCACAGAGCTGCCTATGCTCTTGTGTGCTCCCTTCCTTTGGGGCAGGCCAGCAGGAGCCAGACAAGGATGCTGCAGCCTTCAGGGTATCTCCAAATAGTGGGCTGTTGGAGGCACGACTGGTCAATGGGCCCCCAAACACTGTCACCCTCCAAGTTCTCTTCACTGCCAGGTACCAGCCTCTCCCAGCCTTCCCACAGGCTCCCCCCACCCCCTTCCTAACCTCAGCGAGTGACCCTCCCCCACACAGGAGCAGCACGCTGTATGAATCCACACTGGTGGTGGAAGGCATGCTCGGTGAGAAGGCCTGCACCCTGCGGCTCCGTGGCCAGGGCTCTTATGACGAGAAATACATGTCACTCCACCAGCTCTGAAGTTCTACCCTCAGCCCCCAGCTTCAGAAATAAAACATGACCTCGAGCTAAGGAACAGGTTTGCTGGGCTGGAGTACACGCTGGAGGACCTCCAAGAGGCTCTGGGGAGGGGAGGGACTCCCTTGGAGGGCAGTGCTCCCAGCCCAGGCCCCCCCTTATCTGCCCTCAGCGTGCAGCTGGGCCAGAGGCAAGGCCCGAGACAGCCGGAACTGGCCTTTGGGAAAAACCACAGCCACCAAGATAAGAATACGCATTTATTGTATTTACGGTCCGCTGCAGGCCTTCTCCCCAGGACCCACACGGTGACCTGGGTGGCCTGGCAGAAGGCAGCCCAGAACCTCAGCCACACCTGTACTGTGTCACCAGCGCTCATGTTCATCCCAGTGCTGCCACCGCTACTGGAGTGGAACTCAGAGGGGCCCTGCTCAGTTTCCGGGGTATTCAAAGACAGCAGCGGCTCCCATCCCGGTCCCGATGCACATGGACACCACCCCGTAGGCCCTAGGGAAGCAAGACTGTTTTGGCTGGGTGAAGGCACCAAGGGCAAAGTCCGCCCCACCGAGCTCTTGCCAGACCTCTGGGCCTGTGGGGCTCCCAGACTGCCCGCTCAAGGCCACACCCAGGATGGCAAGTACTCGCTGGCCCCCAGGGAGAACAGGGGTCACGGCCCTGTGTCCTCCATTCAGAGCACACATGCACGTGTGCCACCTCCTCAGCGACCCCAGCTTACCTCTTCCCACGGCGCTTCAGCTCATTAAGGAGCGTGATGACCTGTCGAGCTCCAGTGCAGCCCAGCGGGTGGCCCAGGGCCACTGCACCCCCGAGAGGGTTCACCTTCTCGGGGGGGAGTCCTAGCTTCTCCACACAGTAGACAGCCTGGGAGGGGGGAGAGTATCAGTTACAGTTCCCTCCCCAACCCCTGCATCCCATGCCCACGGGCTCCGCCTTGGCCGTCCCGGGCCCAGGCAACATGGAGAAAGAAAAGCTCACCTGGCTTGCAAAGGCCTCATTGATCTCAAAGATGTCCACATCATCCACCGTCAGCCCTGCGGGCAAGGGGAGAAGACCTGAGCTGACCCAGCGTCCCCGTGGCAGGACTCTGTCCCCCAGGGCCCCATCCCAGCCATGGCCTAAAGGCTGCTTGCTGTGCCTAATCCACACGGGCAGGTGGGTCCCAGCTGTGAGGTCAGGAAGGGCTGGGGGTCAGGGGCTAGCCTGGCCCACCTTCACTCGGCGGCACTCACATGACCTCCCCCCACAGTGGCAACAGCATGAGAGGCAGGATTGGGATACAGATAGAGATCTCGAAGGAGCCGCCTTACCTGCTTTCTGCAAAGCTACAGGGATGGCATAGGCAGGTCCAATGCCCATGATGTCAGGCGGGACCCCAACCACCGCATAGGACCTCAGGACCCCAAGGATGGGAAGGCCCAACTCTTCTGCCTTGGACCTCCGAGCCAGCAGGAGGGCAGCTGCCCCATCACTCACCTGACTGGAGTTTCCTAGAGGCAAATCGTAGGGGTTAGGACGAGTCAGGGCAGGCGGAGGAGCTCCACCTGCACACCGTGCCTGGAGGCTTCAGGCTCCCAGAGAATACCCCGCAGGGACACGGCCCCTCCTGGCCCTCCCCCAACCCAGTCTCACCAGCCGTGGTAGAGCCGCCCTTCTTGAAGGCAGGCTTCAGTTTGGCCAGGCCCTCCATGGTGGTGCTGGGGCGGATACCCTCATCCTGGGCCACGGTGATGCTCCTCTCGGTACCCTTGTCATCATGGACCGTGGTGGTCACAGGCACAATCTCAGCTTGGAAACAGCCCTTGCTCTGGGCTCTGGCTGCCCTGCCAGCACCATGGACAGCCAGGCTCAGGCTCCCTTGGGGTACCTTCCTCTCAGGGGTCCCTCCCACTGCCTCTACCGCCCCTGCCCACTGGGGCAGACACACTAATTCAGACTCCTGAACATGGGGACACGCTTGCCTCAGGAGAGCTCTAAGCGACTGCCTGAGCTCTAAGCTGCCTCTTCCCAGCCTGGGAGTGGGAGACCTGAGGCCTTATGGGGCCTTCTTGGCCATCAGCCTCCTATCTTCAGATCTTGGCCAATCCCAACCTTGAAGGGCAAGGGGAAGTTTAGATGTGATACCTCCCCCTTTGAGCCCTTTACCCACGAGGGACTGAGCCAAACTGAAGACGGAGCCCCAGGAATATCTGTGCTGGGTTCTACCAACTTGTCTGCTCCATCCCAATGGCTCAGTTTCATCTATTCCCCAGTTTCCAAACATTTAAAATGACGTACACTAAGCTACTTAATCTTATTTAAAGGGTACAAAAGCACAAAGTGTTTTTAGGGTGATCCTTGCAATCATATGCAAGATGTCAGTTCCCAGGAGAAGATTCCCAGGGAATCTTCCCCTGGAGAAGATTCCAGTTTTCAAATGCTTCCTTGACCCCAGGTGCCTAAGAACCACTTCCTCAGAGAAGCCCCCTCCCTTCTTTTGCTGTCCTCTCTGGGGCTTGTCAACCTCAGCCTGCCCCTGCCCAGAGGCCTGAGCCCCCGGGGGTCTTCTGATGCTCCCCAAACACAGGGGTGGTCCAGAAGCTGGGATGCCAGGGTCCCCAGCAGTGCAGGCCCCACAACCAGGCTATCTAGAGAAGGCTGTGGCTGCCATTTCGAATCACCAAATCACAGACAATCAAGAGTCCTGGTCCTCATCACACTCCTGATGAATAGATGGGGACACTGAAGCCCAGCTAGGGAGAGAGAGACTCAGGGTGAACAGGCAGTAACAGGACAAGGAAGAGCTGTCAGCGTACTTCCAGCACATCCCTGGTCCCTTCCCACCTCTCCCTCCTGGCAGGCACTAGGCTTAGAAACCACTCGCTGCCCAGCTGTAGCCTAAGGGCAGCTCCACCTGAGGCCACTTAATCCAGCCTCAAAACCTCTCTCTCCCTAGCCCCTAACACACCCCATCCCAAAAGGCACTCACTTTTGCTGGGAAGCCAGGGCAAAGGTATCCTGCTTCTCCCGAGAAATGCCAAACCGCTCAGCTACATTCTCTGAAGTTATCCTGAAATAAAAGCGCGCACTGTGGGGACATGTCCAGCAGCCTGGGGGCCTGGGCCAGGCTGCAGAGCTCTGCTTGCAACTCTGAGTCCCTGTGGCTATAGGCAGAGGAGGACAGGAGGGGCCGGTCCATGCCATGGAGACAGAAGATGACTTAGGGTGGAGTGTGGGGGCAGAGAGAGGGAGGCAGCAGTGCTGGCCGTACCCCAAGAAGCTTGTACACTGGAAAGACCAATAGAGGGGCAGATGAGGGAATGGGCAGGAACACTAACCAGTTACTCTTAGCCAGCTTCCCCTATGCCTTGAGAAAAGCTGCTCTCAGGTAGAAAGAGGAAGGCCCCCATGGCTCTCTGGGAAGGCCACCCCCAGGCTTTCTGCTCACTGTGACCAGACCCGGCCCTTACTCTCAGAGCCCAGAGCCACAGCCAGGCCTTCCAACCTGGCCTTCTGGCTTTAGACGCTTCCCTGGGAGATGGGGTCACTGGATGTGGGGGCAGCCAGGGTACTGCCCCTCTCCTAGCCTCAAATCTCACATTCAGGGGAGCCATGATGCCCTGCTTATGAGCCTGGGGGACGGCCCAGAGGCTCAGTGATGCTGGCTGCAGAGCTAAGGTGCTGAGGAAATGCAAGGCACCGTGATGTTGCCTCTGACAGGGCCCAAGCCCCTGCGCCAGCATGTTCCAAATCAAAGCCCTTCCACATCAAGTTGTAGGCCTCCAAGACTCTGGTATGCAGCTGCCATCGTTCCTTGTACGACTGGCCCCTCAGGGTGGGAGTGACAGGCTGGGCCATGACTAGAAACCTAGAGGCATGGAGGACATGGAGGCCTCAAGAAAGGGAAGTCAGGGGCAGCAAGTCCCATCCCCGTGTCCCAGAAAAGTGGAACAAGCCTGGGAGGCCACGAGATGATCCAAGTCTCTGCATGCCTGCTCCAGGCCAGGAAGGGAGCTGAGGGGGCAAACTCACCCCATGGGAATCAGACAGTCTCTGGCCTTCTCCTTCTCCACCAAGCGTGAAGTAATATTTCCAGGGTTTCCTCTGTCAGCCAGGGACATGGACTCCACCCTGAGGAGGCAGCAGAGGAGGGTGGTCACTCGCAGGACTCCCCCAGGGCTAGCTATGCCTCTGGCGAGTGCTAAGAAAAAGGCAGCAGGCCCCGGGAAATCCAGCAGGCTGTCTCGGAACCCTGGGCAGGGCACTGGCGAGGAAGGCAGAGCTGGCCGTGCAGGGCTGCTGGGTCCCCTCCACCCCCACGCGAGGACGGAGCGTTGCACAGTTCATACTCCCAGGCAGGGCTGTGCTTCTCTAGCACAAATGCTCCTGCAGCTGGCCAGTCCGTGGTTCCCTGGCAAAGCCGCCTAGTGCAGGCCACATCCAGGAAGCCTGGGCCCTGCCCTCAGGCAGCAAACGTCCAGAGGGTAAAAGAAACAAGTATTTTAAAAGCCATAGATCAAAGGGCATGGATCTGCACTGACCATGAGGTGCTAGGAGCTCTGGAAGGCAAGATCTCAGTTTGGAGCTGTCAAACAGGCCTTCAAGGGGCCAGGGTGGGGGTGGGGGGACACCTGGGGGGCGGAGTTAGTTAAGCGTCCAACTCTGGGATTTGGCTCAGGTCTGATCTCAGGGTCATGAGATAGAGCCCCAAGTCCAGCACCATGCTCAGTGCAGAGTCAGCTTGGTTTTCTCTCTCTCCCTCCCTCTGCCCACCCTTCCCCCTGGCTCGGGTGCATGTGCTTTCTCTCAAATAAAGGTTAAAAAAAAAAAAAGGCCCCCAAGGAACATAGGGCCTCAAGGGATAACATGTAACTCTGAATGCTTTTCACATGCCCTGTGCTATTTGAAAATCTGTTCATATATTAGAAAGCTTTCAACACCATCAGTCATATGACATACATCCCAGAGTGGTAGCTGCTGTTACTACTCCCTTTAATAATATCAACTTCAACAGGACTGAGGTCTTTTCCCCCCATTTTATAGATGAGGATATTGAGGCCCAAAGAGCTGAGTAACTTCTCCATAGTCACTCAGCAGGCATCCAGACTTAGATGTCTGGCCCCAGAGCCCAACCAGGATGCCCTGGGGCTCCTCTTCATGATCAAAGCCTATGGGGGACAGTCTTGGCCCAGACCTTCAATACTCTAGAAACATAGTCTTTAACCTGCCTGGGGACTCAGATGCCCTCTCAAGAACTCATGAAGACTCCACCCTTCTCAAGTTATCCACACCTGTCCCACCCCTAGGAAGATAGAGGACCATGAGAGAAATCCAAGGGCAGACTGGCAGTGGCCCTTGCCTGGCCCAAGGCTCTGCAGTGTGGTCTCTAGCTTTGTTTACAAGCGCAGACAACCAGGGCCAGGCAGCACAGCCCTGAGGCAGCGCAACAATACTCCAAGAAATGCTCCAAAGTGGAAATGAAAGTCAGAGAGAACGTTTCAAAATCCTGGGGCTGCTTGCCTCCCAGAGCCTGCCAGAGTCCTGGCTTTGCCTGCCTTCTGATACCAGATGCCCACCCCAGACGGGGACCCAGGGCCCTTCCCCTCCCTAGAAGCACTGCCCCTCATGCCTTCTGTGACTCCAGGTGCTGCAGCTGAAGAGCCACAGCTGACAGTGACCAAACCACCGCAGATCTGACCATGCCTCTCAGAGCCCAGCAGGCAACTGCAAGTTTCCACCATGGTACCAAGGAGGGGGTTAAGGGGACCCACAGCCTCATAAAATGAACAGACTAGTTACATAGCAGACAACTGTCCCCGGCTTCAGGCAACCCAAACTGCAACGTCTTAATAGCATCACAGGGCCACAGAAGGAAACCCAAGGGCTCTATTTTCTCAAAATACTTGCATTCTCCAGCCTGACAAATTCCCAAGAAAGCAAGCTTTTAAAATCCAATTCCCTTTCCTCACCAGCGATGAGAGGTGTGAGCAGTTCCTGAGCATGCAGAGCTGGGGGCTACTTCTAAGCTGAGTTTGTAGGAACCTACTCCCAGCCATCTGCCTAAAAGGGCTAAGGGAGAATCCTGTCATTACGGCCCCTGAGAACTCAGGACATGAAAATTAGTTTTATTATTAGACGTTGATTAGTAAGCTCTGGCAGAAAGAAATTCTTACCCACAAGCCATGCCAATGTCATAAGACCCATTTCTGATGCCACCTGCAACAAAAGCATTTCATAAACATTCTTTATCAGAGTCCATCTGCTCTAAAACAGAGGAGACTCTTCCCCACCTGGTCTCTAAATGGGACTCTGCCCCAGCCTCAGAGATGGTAAGACCCAGGTGTCCGAAAGTGGCAAGGGGCTCTCCCAGAGGTTGGTCTCCGAAATCCTTATCGCCTGTCCAACAGACTGTGACGTTGCTGACCCAAACCCATGGAGCCAGGACCAAGTCCAGGCTGAAGCAGTGGACACCCACCCCGTCATAACTTACCAGCTATGTTGGCCACTGCCTGGAGCCCAGATGAACACTGTCTATTGACGGTGGACAAAGGCACGGTCTCTGGGATGTCACTGAAACAGAAAGTGAAACCAGTCAGCCCCCTCTCCTCTGCCAGGCTCTCATGGAAAGCAGGCCTGTGCTCCTGGTCAATAAGACTGCCCCAGCAAGGGGTACAAAAACCAAGGGAACAAACCAATACCCCTGTCGCCACTCTAGGCCTTACTGATCCTTACTGGTCCCATCTCTGCAGGGACCTGCTCTAGGCCTTACTGATCCTTACTGGTCCCATCTCTGCAGGGACCTGCTCTAGGCCTTACTGATCCTTACTGGTCCCATCTCTGCAGGGACCTGCTCTAGGCCTTACTGATCCTTACTGGTCCCATCTCTGCAGGGACCTGCTCTAGGCCTT
>PISX010008164.1:0-43307 GCA_004024625.1 Mellivora capensis | reverse complement strand
TCATCTCTGCAGGGACCTGCTCCCCAGGGCCCCACAACACATGCTCTTTCCTCCTGTGAGTCTCCTTAACCAAGGTCAAGAACAGCCCAAAGGCAAGGAAAACTGGTTGGACCATAGGATCCTTCTTTCTCTCCCTTTGAAGATTAAAAAAAAAGGAAAACTATACATCCGTTTCCTCAAAAAAAAAAAACAAACAAACAGAACAGGATCTGTTGCTGGGGCAGAAAACCAGGGCAAAAATAATAAAATATAAAAAGAATGAATGAATGAATGAATGGATGAATAGACATCTAAAACATGAGGCCAGAGGGGTGCCTGGGTGGCTCAGTGGGTTAAAGCCTCTGCCTTCTTCTCAGGTCATGTTCCCAGGGTCCTGCTTCCTTCCTTCCTCTCTCTCTCCACCTGCCTCTCTGCCTACTTGTAATCTCTGCCTGTCAAATAAATAAATAAAATCTTAAAAAAAAAAAATGAGGCCAGAAACCATCAGCCTTACCACTAACTATTTAGCTAACCCTTATTTTTTTTTAAGATTTATTTATTTATTTGATAGAGATCACAAGTAGGCAGAGAGGCAGGCAGAGAGAGAATGGGGAGAAAGCGGGCTCCCTGCTGAGCAAAGAGCCCGATGCGGGGCTCGATCCAAGGACCCTGAGATCATGACCTGAGCTGAAGGCAGAGGCTTAACCCACTGAGCCACCCAGGTGCCCCTTTAGCTAACCTTTTATGTTCCCACTCTCTGGAAGGTCTGTTCCCAGCTGGACAAAGAACCCTTGATGGATACCAAGTATTCTAACATCCCTTGTTTGGGTGTGTTCCCCTAGGTTTCCACACTGGCACCAGTCTGAGAAGCTGGTGGGGCTGTCCCTCCTGATGTAACCCTCCCTGACCAAGGGTACGAACCCCTGGGAAAATCCCCAGCCCCTCCTCAGACCCTTGGATTCAGAACTTCAGGGGGTGAACGTGCTCTGGAGATGCTCTGGTGTGTAACCAGGTTCGGGAACTTGTGAGCTAGTGCCCAGGCCAGGCCCTGCTGAGAGCCTCTCAGGTGGGTAGCCTCCTAGGCTCATGCAGCCTGTGTAATCCCTCCCAGGTCTCCTAACTCCTTACTAGCTAGTTACTACCTAGTTTCCACTTCTTCACCCAATCCACCAGCAGTTCACCAAAAACCTGCTCTATACAAAGCACCAGGTGAGCTGACATCTAGAGGCAGGCTGAAGAGCACACAATGGATCAGCTGGCAGAGACTGCAATAATAGCGCAGAGAGGAGGGACAGCACTCCAAGGGGACAGAGTGACCAGCACAGGGAAGACACCGGGCAGACAGGTGGGCTGAAAGAGTAAAAGTCAAGGCAAATAAACAGCTGGGAGATAAGGCTGGATGCTATGTCTGGAGCCAGATGGAGGGAGTCCTTGAACTCCACGCTAAGCAGTCCGAACCTATCCGAGTCCCTAAAGGTTTTGTCAGTTTTCCTGTTCCTTCACTGGCTAACGTTCAGATTATTTCTTCTCCAGGTAGTAGGAAGTGCAAAGTGGTTCTTAAATCTACACATGACAATAATTTAAGCACTCCTCCCTTGTCTTGGGACAGCAAGTGGCGAAGGGCAAGTTTCCCAGGGCCCCTCCAGGGCTACCCCTCACCCGAGTTCTGCCACATCCCTCTGCTTTTGAGCTATGTCTTGAAGGTCTCAGCTTGCTCAACTATCTTTTATTTTATTTTTTTAAAAGATTTTATTTATTTATTTGACAGACAGAGATCACAAGTAGGCAGAGAGGCAGGCAGAGATAGAGGGAGGAAGCAGGCTCCCTGCTGAGCAGAAAGCTGGACATGGGGGCTCAATCTCAGAACCCTGGGATCATGACCTGAGCCGAAGGCAACGGCTTTAACCCACTGAGCCACCCAGGCGCCCCTCAACTAGCTTTTAAAAGCTCAAAGTCGGGGCACCTGGGTGGCTCAGTGGGTTAGGCCTCTGCCTTCAGCTCAGGTCATGATCTCAGGGTCCTGGGATCGGGGTCTCTGCTCAGCGGGGAGCCTGCTTCCCCCCTCTCTGTCTGCCTGCCTCTCTGAGTACTTGTGATCGCTGTCTCTCTGTTAAATAAATAAATAAAATCTTTAAAAAATAAAAAAATAAAAGCTCAAAGTCACTCTTCAGTGTGCCTTCCTGGTTATTTGCCCGGCAAAAGAGGACAGAGTCCACACTTACAAAAGGCAAGTAACAAGCTGACTTTGGCTAAATCATCAGGCCCCAGAGAGCTTTTGCTCTAGTCCCAAAGGCCCTGTTTGTCTTGACTCAGCACCGATAATGCAAACTTCCTTCAAAGTAGGGTAGGGGCACTGGCCCCTAGTGATTGGCTGGCTCAATCAGTAGAGCCCAGACCCTTGATCTCGGGGTCCTGAGTTCAAGCCCCATACTAGGCACAGAGCTTACTTAAAAAACACAGAACAAAACAAGCAAACCAAACACACACACACACACACACACACCCCAAAACAAAGATATGCCAAAGTAGGGGAAAGGTAGTGTCCACAAAAGCAGGGTGTCAAGGATCCTGGTTGCATCTGGGTCTGGTACCCAACCACTCATCGGCTGAGATGCCTGGGGCCTGAGCCTACTCAAGAATCAAAATGGCCAACCCACAGTTAGAACTACAAAAGTTTACCTCAGAAACTGAGCAATTCGGGCCATGATTGCTCCGGCCCCCGGCTGAAGCACATTTCCTGTGGACAACAAACCTTTATTCAGTGCCAGATAGTATTCCAGACACTCCGGTACAGTTGTGAATACTAGAGAGAGGACATTCCAGATCTTTCTTCCACAACACAAGCCCTCAGCAGGCTCCACTGGGGCTCTGGAATTTCAGGGACCTGGTCATACAGCAGCTTGCCCTGGTCATACAATTAAACCCAGTCCGCAGGAGTCACAGACTCCCTTGACCTGGACCATGCTTTTCCAAATCAATGCACAGCGGGTGGGCTGGGTGCCTGCCTTTAAAGGACACGTGGAAGGAAGACTGCGACGCAAAGCTCGCAAACTGGTCTTATCAGGAAAATGAATTTCTGAAAATGCACACCTCTCTGAAGTGTCCTCAGCCAAACCCTGCTGGCATTTCAGAGGTAGAACAGCAATTCCCCACCTAAGGATGGCACCCACAGACAGGAGTCTGGCCATGTTCTACTGTTTCCAGGCCAGAGGAGTAGGGTTGGAGGATGTCAAGAGGCCCTGGATTTCAGGTCCAATTTCTGCTGCTAATTTCCCAGGACTGAGTGTCTCCATCTGTGAGGGGCTGAACTACATGGTTTTGATGATCCTTCTGTTCTGTGGTGGCACAGGCAGGATGGGTTAGAGAACCCTGTCTCCCACGGTGTCTGCAAACTCCTGTGCCAACAGCTTGGGTGTTAGAATGGCATGAAGATCGCTGCTCTCCATCATACCTAACAGGCAGAACGCGCTTGGGTAGGGGCGGAGAGGCAGAAAGTGCCTGGAGGTGGGAGGGAAGGGTAGGCTCTGAAGGAACGATTAAATTCACTGCATGGGGTCCCTTGACATTCCCCTCAGTGAAAGCACCTAGAAGGTGCCTGGAGGGTGAAGAGGTGTTTGCGGAGGGCTTTGGCCGGATGGAGGGCGAGGAGGACAAGCCCAGAGCTCCGGCAATGTGCTCACCCACGCAGATATCCCCCAGCTGCGCGGGGCTCAGCTTCATGTCCCGGAGAACCGCGGTCATGACGGCCGAGAGAAGCTCGTCGGGGGTGGTGTCCTGCAGCGAGAGGCACGGCCGCGGTGATCCCCCGCCCCCAGTGCACGGGGTTCCCGGGACCCCCGCTCCCCCACCCCACCCGAGAGACACAAAGCGGTCACAGCTTGGGCGCGGAGCCCCCTCCGGCGCCGAGGGGCCAGACCCCAGCCCGCTCAGGCCCCCTGTCTTCCAGCCGGCGCCCGGACCCCGGGGCCTCACCTTGAAGCCGCCGCGGCCCCCTCGGCCAATGGCCGTGCGCCGCCCGTGCACCACCACCACGTCCTCGGCCGACACCTGCGGAGCGCCGCTCAAGCACGGCGCGGCCCCCGGTGCCGGCTCACCCTGAAACTGGGGGTGGCCGGTCAGGTGGCCCAGCACCACCTGCAGCCGCCGCATCGCGCCTCTCGGCCCAGTTAAGCCCCAACTCGTCAGGGAAAAGCGTAGAAGCGACTAGACCGCCTTCTGCGCAGGCGCAGAACCCACTCTACTAGGAGGCTTTAACTCTGCCCAGAGCCCCGCCCTAAAGCCTCGCCCGCCTCCCACCTCAGCCAACCAAAAGCTGTGTCTGCCTCAGGTCCCGCCCCCTTCTTCTAATCAGACCACTTAAAGCAGAGCTCCTTGTTTTGGTGGAGAGTCTTTCCCCTCAAAGCCCCGAAGCCCCGCCTGCCGTAGCCTAAGGCTGCCAACCAGGAGGGGGACCCTTTCGAAGCCCCGCCCAGAAATGCCCGCCGGAAACCTTTCCCGTTGCAGTCCTGCCTACTGAAGAGTCCTTTCGGTGGCTTGTGTGTGTCTGTATTTTTTAAGATCACATTTATTGGGACGCTTGGGTGGCTCAGCCTGTTAAGCGTCTGCCTTCGGCTCAGGTCATGATCCCAAGGTCCTGGGATCGAGCCCC
Source organism: Mellivora capensis (assembly GCA_004024625.1). Classification (NCBI taxonomy): domain Eukaryota; kingdom Metazoa; phylum Chordata; class Mammalia; order Carnivora; family Mustelidae; genus Mellivora; species Mellivora capensis. The sequence continues at coordinate 38,680 of PISX010008164.1, read as the reverse complement.
GCATGGCACTTCCTGCTCAGTGGAGAGTCTGCTCTCCCTTTGGCCCTCTCCTCCGTTTGTTCTTTCCCTGGGGCTCTCTTCCTCTCTCTCTCTCACATAAATAAATAAATCAGCTTTAAACAATTCTTACTTACTTATTTGAGAGAGAGAGCCCAAGATCATGAGCTAGGGGAGAGGCAGAGGGAGAGGGAGAGAATCTTAAGACTCCACAATGAGCAGCATCCTCACTTGGGGCTTAGATCTGTAAGCCCTGAGATCCTGACCTGAGCTACAACCAGGAGTCAGAAGCTCTACCGACTGAGCCACCCAGGAGCTGCATAGCCCTTTCAGTATCTTGAAACAAAGTCCGCCATTGCCGGGGCTGTTTCCCCTATAACCCTGCCCGCTGCAGGCTACCAAACCCAAGAAGAGGGAGACCGCCAGCACCACTCCCCAACCCGCCCATCAGCGGCTTCCTGCTTGGGAAAGGGGCAGGGACTCTTTTTTTTTTTTTTAAGATTTTATTTATTTATTTATTTATTTGACAGACAGAGATCACAAGTAGGCAAAGAGGCAGGCAGAGAGAGAGGAAAGGAAGCAGGCTCCCTGCTGAGCAGAGAGCCCGATGCGGGGCTCGATCCCAGGACCCTGAGATCATGACCTGAGCCGAAGGCAGAAGCTTTAACCCACTGAGCCACCCAGGGGGGCAGGGACTCTTAATTCCTCTTTCCACTTGTCAGTTTTCTCTGCTGTCTCCTGGACCTCTGCACACGAGCTGAGAGTCTTAAATAATCCCCAGAGGCCCCAGACCCTTACCCTGACGTGCTTGCGCTGTCCTGGGAAGTCTTTCGAGAACACAGAGGGAATTGGGGACTCTGGTGCGGTAGGAGAACAGATTGTATGAAGTTGCCGGGATGTGATAAACTCCCTATCTAAGGAGAGTGGCACATACCTACGCATTTTACAGTGGTTTGGGTTTATTTAATCAGTGCCCACCCCCATACTAGGCTGGGGTCTCCACCGAGTGTATCCGGGGTGCCTGCAACATGCTTGACACTTACTAAGTGATCAGTAAATACCTATGGAATGAAAGCCCAGAGCTTCTTAGGTCAGGACTGTGTTTCTCAACCTCCCGCCCCCGAACTCTAAAGAGCAAGGCCAGGTGCCCCCTTGACTCCAATGGTAAAGTGTTCCCTCGACCCGAGAGAGTAGTAGGGGGTCTCTCCTAGGCACCAAAGGCCAGGGTGCCCTATTACCCCCAACCCAGAGGGACTCCCACCTTTCAAAGGCAGGGCCATGGCATGCCTCAGACTTCAGAAGGGAGTACACCCTTTTCCACCTCACCTCTGGAATGTGCCTTCCCAAGAGATCTAGGGACGGGCGTAGTGGGGGAAATGTCTCCCCCTTTGCCCCCTCCCCGCCATCCTGGAGGGTAGTACCATATGAACCCCTCAGATGCCCCACAGAAAGGACGTGATTCCACCAGATCCCAAAGAGCAAGGCACCTATTTCCTACAACCCCCAAAGGAGGGTCGTGTGACGCCCCTCCCGCCCCCGCACTAGACCCCGGAGGCCAGGCCGGTGGGCCTCCACAGACCTCCCACGGCTGGTCCCGGGTTCGCATATAACCTGTTGCCCCAGACCCCGAGAGCGGAGGCGGGGCGTCCCCACCTCCACACAGCTGCTAGGGCTCCAGATTCAAGTGCAGGGCGGCGCTTCTCGGAAACAGAAACCGGCGGGGCGGGGCCGGGGGCGGGGGTGGCGGTAAAGGAAAGAGGAAGCTCGGACCAGCGACGCACTCAACAGCGCGGAGGCTCCGGGGTATCCCGCCATGGCCGCAGAAGTCTCCCCCGCGGAGTCCGCGTCCCGGGTCTGCTCCACGTCCTCCCTGCCCCTGGCTGCTCTCAACGTGCGAGTGCGGCGCCGCCTATCGCTGTTCCTGAACGTGCGGACGCAGGTTGCCGCAGACTGGACCGCGCTGGCCGAGGAGATGGGCTTCGAGTACTTGGAGATCCGGCATCTGGAGATGCACGCTGACCCCATGGGCAAGCTGCTGGACGACTGGCAGGGACGCCCTGGGGCCTCGGTGGGCCGTCTGCTTGAGCTGCTCACCAAGCTGGGCCGCGAAGATGTGTTGGTGGAACTGGGGCCCAGCATCGGTGAGGAGGCGCGCGCTTCCGGCCTCCTAACTGCGGTGGGCGGGGGGGGGGGGGGGGGGGGGCTGACCTTCACCAGCCTCAGCATCTAACCTCCCCTGGAGAAGCCCTCCTTTTCTGCCTGCGGTGGGCTGGGGACGCTGGAGGCAGCTTTGTAGGGGCGGTACCACCGTGGGAGACCAGTTCCTTCTTTCAGTGGGGTGATAGGAACTGGAGAAAGGGGGCGAAGGCTGTGGAGAGGTAAAGGCGTTCACATAGGGCCAGGAGTCAGAATCGGTGTCCTTTGTGAGGGAGGCAGGACTGCTTCAGGTAGAGCAACAGGGCAGGTGAGGGACTGAAAGCTGACAGTCATTTGAACCTCAGGTCCCTGGGAAATGCAGCCCTTCCTGCCCCTCGCTGACACATAACATGCATGCACAGGTGTAGGAACAGTGGCCTATAGATAACACATCTTGCTTGGCTGGGGCCTCTGTCCTCGCTGCACATAACCACTGGGTCTCGCAAACTGTTCTTGCACACCAGTCCCCTGCTGCCATCAGCGGAGGGTCCTAGAACAAGCAGACCTTGGGTTCTATTCTCAGGAGTTCTAGGAGGGAGCACCAGGACAAAGGGACAGAAAGACACAAGCCACAAGCCTGACCATGGTGACTTTCCAAATGACCAGAACACCAATGACATCCTTTGGGGATGGTCAGAACCAGATGGGAACTCAACTTTTCAGAGCTGTTGAACTGTGGATGGCACCAGTGTGCTGGAAAAGGTCTGGAGCACAACATAGTTAAGGAAGTGGGAAAAGAGCTGGATCCTAACTGGGGGTAGAGGCATGGGACAAATAGGGGGAGCCTGCCACACCCTGTCTCTTCTCTGCAGAGGAGGATTGCCAAAAGTATATTCTGAAACAGCAGCAAGAGGAGTCTGAGAAGCCCTTACAGGTGCCTGCTGTAGACAGCAGCGACCCACGGACACCAGAGCGGGGGGGCATCACCATGCTTGATGACCCCCTAGGTAAGGATCCAGTATTGCTCCCCAGTTGTGACAAGTGGATCATAGGATATTGGGTTAAAAGTATAGGAGATGGGCTGTGGCCCCTTGGGCAAGTCACCTAATCTCTCTGATCTCCCCAATTCCTTACCTAAGAAATGGGAATAATAATAATCCTCTCTCTCAGTTGGTTTGAGACTCGTGAAATTATGTGTCTGTTTTCATGGTCAACCCAGGGCTTGGCCCCTGCCGGGGGGAGGTGGGGGAGAGACACTTATCTTCCCTCTCCTAGGAAGGGCACTTTCTCTTAGAGTCACCTCAGGATTGGTGTAGGGTTCAGGACCAGGGTCACCTAGATTGGGGGTTCCTGGCTCGGCTCTTCCCTTGTAGAGCTTTGACATCACCCTTGTGCTCTGCACCCAGGGCAAATGCCCGAGCGTTTTGATGCCTTCATCTGCTACTGCCCCAGCGATATCCAGTTTGTTCAGGAGATGATCCGGCAGCTAGAACAGACAAACTATCGGCTGAAGTTGTGTGTGTCCGATCGTGATGTCCTGCCTGGCACCTGTGTCTGGTCCATTGCCAGTGAGCTTATTGAGAAGAGGTTGGCTAAGTGGCCGGGGGGCAAGCGGGTGGGTACATAAATCCCTGCCCAAGAGATCCAGATGCTGGGATTCTCCTAGCCAGGCCCTGTCTAGCCTGGGCACAGTGGACTCCTCCTGAGTCTTTTCCCTGGGGCGGGGGGTGGGGGGTATGCTGAACTAGGTTGCCACAGTGCCTGCAGCCTGCCCACTCTCCCCTAGGTGCCGGCGGATGGTGGTGGTTGTCTCTGATGATTACCTACAAAGCAAGGAATGTGACTTCCAGACTAAGTTTGCGCTCAGCCTCTCTCCGGGTAAGTACTGCCTTTGCCACGGAGGGGTGGGTGGGTGGGACCTCAGGATGCCATTAGTCCCTCACCAAGGGCCATGGATGCAGCACCGAGGAACCCTATAGGTTTCTGCACACCTGAGTGCATGTGCACATGAGTGCCCTCTGTGTGAGTGAATGTGTGCCAGGGGTGCTTAGTTGGGGGGAGGGCTGTTGTTAACCCCTGGGCTGGGGACTGATCACCCCACTACTGTCAGGGGAGGGCCTGGTGTCATCTTGGAACTCCTTGGCTTGTAGGTGCCCATCAGAAGCGATTGATCCCCATCAAGTACAAGGTGATGAAGAAAGAGTTCCCCAGCATCCTGCGGTTCATCACCGTCTGCGACTACACCAATCCCTGCACCAAGTCCTGGTTCTGGACACGCCTCGCCAAGGCCCTGTCCCTGCCCTGAAGACTGCCATGGGACCCTGGGTGTGTGTGCATATGTCTGTCTGCCCGTACATGTACTTCTGCCCGTGCTTCCTCCTGCAGTTGTAGGGGTAGTCTGTGCTCCACTTGCCTCGCAGTTCTTCGAGATGCCGGTCCACAGATACGTCCATAGCCACTGTGCAGTGTGGACATTGCGTCTCATGTCCTGCATGGAACCAGCGGCCGCAAGGGGCACGTCCACATGCGGGCTTATCTGCCAACACAGTGACATCCAGAGCCAGCTGGCACTAAGAAGACCAGTGGAAGCAGCCCTGACGTGTCCACACATCTTGGGCCTCAGTTTTTCCACCTGAGAACTAAGTAGGGTGGAGAACTGGCAGTAGCTGTGTTTCAATCACTACCGAGGGGGCCTAACCTTGGACACACTTATATTCCTTTTCTTTTTTTCCCTCTTCATTGAAACCTAACTCTGGAAAGGACCCAATATGCCAGCATTTATGCCCTCTGTGAAGCACAGAGCAAGAAAGAGCTGCTTGAACCCTCAGAGCAAGCAAGCTGCAGACTTCCCTCCCAGGGGATTTGTGTGCTAGTTATCTTCAAACTCTCCCTGGGGGAGAAAATGTTATGGTCTCAGGTCTCTGTCCCGTGGCAGACCCCAGGACCCTAAATCTAATAGGAAATGTGTCTTTCCTGCTCCACACCCAGCCAGGGCTAGGGCGAGGTACCTTTCCTCAAGGTCTTGGGAGGGACTGGAAGCCCCTCTCTACATGATCTTGATGAAGCACTTCGCTAACTATGCACTTACCCTCACTTTGATTTTGGGGATTATTTTTAAACAATTTCAAAAAAGTACCTTTCATACCTGTTTTGTATGCACTGTGAGAATTTCAAAGAGCTGAGATATGCCTATGTTTGTCCTTTCTCTTCTTTATCCTGGGTTTATAATAAAGAGTTCTGTACTTTTGGAATAGCAGGTGTCGTTTGTGTCTGGGAGTTTGAAAGCAGTAACCTGGGATAAAGCTCTCCTGAGTAAGAGAAATCGGCCCATGGGGTAGGCTCCAGTGGGTTTGGCAGGGGCTTCCTGAAGGCTGGGCCCCCTCCTCACAGGTCCCAAGTCTCACCAGGGCTGCAGGCAGAACCAGGAATAGGGGCCTCAATTCCAGACTCTGGGGAGACTGCTCCCCTCAACCAATCTTGGTCTTCCCTGGATTGTGCCACGTTTCCGGGTCCTTGCTTGGCCCTTTTAGGCTCCCAGGAAAGTCTGGAGAACTTCTGGCCCACAGATCTCTGGAGAACTCAGTTATGAATAATAGTTATCCTGAAGCATATCTGTGTTAATTCTGAAGATTTTGATCTATTTTTGCTTTTATTTTTTTTAAGACTTTTTTTTTTTTTTTTTTTTTTGAGAGGGGCGCCTGGGTGGCTCAGTCGGTTAATTGTCTGCCTTCAGCTCAGGTCATGATCCCAGGGTCTGGTCATTATCCCAGAGTCCTGTCATAATCCCATAATCCCAGGGTCCTGGGATTGAGCCTCACATCAGGCTCCCTGTTCTGTGGGGAGCCTGCTTCTCCCTCTCTCTCTGCCTGCTGCTCCCCCTGCTTGTGCTCTCTCTGTCAAATGAATAAACCTTTTTTTTTTTTAAAGATTTTTTGTTGTTGTTAAGAGAGCAAGCAAGCATACCTGTGTAGAGGAGTGGGTAGAGGGAGAGGGTTAAGAGAGAATCTCAAGCAGATTCCATGTCCAACATGAAGCCTGACATGTGGCTGGATCTCACAACCCTGAGATCATTACCTGAGCCAAAATCAAGAGTCAGACACTTAACCAACTGAGCCACCAGTACCCCTAAAGATTTGATTTTTAAGTAATCTGTACACCCAATGGGGGCTTGAGCTTACAACCCTGACCGAGATCAAGAGTCGCATTCTCTACTGACTGAGCCAACCAGGTGCCCTGGTTTTTATCTATTTTTTAAATAGAATGCCACTTTTTTTACTGTTCACTCAAGAAAATTTTGAAAATATACTATTTTTTAAAAATCCAGTGATAATTCTAATCCAAGAGATAACTCGAGTGATCTTTTAGAGTACCCAGACATTATCAGTGACCACAGCTTTTCACTCAGTGGTCTGTTACCCTGTCCTGGCTCCTGAGCCTCCTGGATACTGGAGGCTCGCCAGCCTTGCCCCGTGCCCCCAGGGACTACTAGAAGTGCCGCATGTATTCAGGGCAGCCCTGAGATAGGACTTCCTTCTCCAGTGTGCCCTGGGAAGCAGAGCCTCAATGTGGTCCTAGAAGAGCCCCCCGACCAGGATCTGCCCTGTGCCACCTATGACTGGGGAGATAGCCTGTGGGTCGGCTCCTGGTCTTGGGGTTGGGCGGGGGGTGGGGGAGGGTGGTCCTCTGGGTAACACCAGTAGAGTCATGGAAAACACTTCCATTCTTTCAGCCAGGCTGGTGACCTGAATGTGCTCATTGGGGCACCTGGGTGGCTCAGGGATTAAAGCCTCTGCCTTCGGCTCAGGTCATGATCTCAGGGTGCTGGGATCAAGCCCCACATCAGGCTCTCTGCTTGGCGGGGAGCCTGCTTTCCCACCCCCTGCCTGCCTCTCTGTCTACTTGTGAATATCTGTCTGTCAAGTAAATAAATAAAAATCTTTAAAAAAATTTTTAAAAATAGAATAACCTCATTAAGAAAAAAGACATTCTTAGGACAATTGGGGAAATTTGAGTATTAGATGATGCCAAAGAATGATCACTATCTTTTTAAGATATAATAATAGCACTGCAGTTACACAATATCCACATTTTTAAAAAAAGATTTTATTTATTTATTTGACAGATAGAGAGCACAAGTAAGCAGAATGGCAGGCAGAGGGAGAGAGAGAAGCAGCCTCTCCACTGAGCAAGGAGCCCGATGCGGGGCTCCATCCCAGGACCCCATAATCACGACCCCAGCTGAAGGCAGCTGCCCAACCAACCAAGCCACCCAGGAGCCCCGAAATCCAAATTTGTTAAAAGAGTCCAAATCTGAAATATATTGGTATGAAATAAAAGGTATCTGGGATTTGTTTTGATTTTTTTTTAATATTTAATTTATTTATTTGTCAGAGAGAGAGTGAGGGAGAGAGTCCACAAGTAGGGGGAGCAGCCCGCAGAAGGAGAAGCAGGCTCCCCATTGAGCAGCTAGCCTGATGTGGGATTTCCCAGGACCCTGGGACCATGACCTGAGCCAAAGGCAGACGCTTAACCCACTGAGCCATGCAGGTGCCCCTGGAAGGGAAATTTGATAATATATTTTCAGACATTTGAAAATATCATCTCTGACAATTGGCTCTAAAAATTACTCATTCATTTTGAGGCTTAAAAATAGTATATCAAAAATATTTTAACTCAAAATATTTTTAACTTTATCTTCAAAGGGACTTTCATGAATGACATGACATTTGAGTTGGAAGGACCAGACCCAGGGGTGCTTGGGTGGCTCAGTCATTAAGTGTCTGCCTTTGGCTCAGGTCATGATCCCTGGGTCCTGAGATTGAGCCCCATGTTGGGCTCCCTGCTCAGTGGAGAGCCTGCTTCTCCCTTTCCCACTCCCCCTGCTTGTGTTCCCTTTCTTGCTCTCTCTCTCTCTGACAAAAAAAAAAAAAAAAAAAAAAAAAAAAAAAAGGACCAGACTCACTGATAGCGGACAAAGGGAGAAGGGCCATCGGTTCCGTTTCAGCCACACTGAAAGCCTTGCTTCATAGCAAGAGGGACCATGGCTGTTCAGCCAAGCCAGGAAGACGCAAATACAGTTCTTTCCCTCAGCAATGCAGAGTAGCCTCTCTGAGGCCTCTGGCAGACAGAGAAATCTGAGTCGTGGGGCTGAGAAGTGGCAAGTGGTGGAAAACTGGTGTATGCCTGTTCAAACCAGGCTGGAATGATTTCAAATTCTAGAAGGTGAACTCAGAATCCCAGAGCAGAACACATTGGGCCATTGTGCAGGTAGGTGGGTGGGTGAGGAGGGAATGCATCATCAATTCAGGGGAACTTTGTCCCTGCTGGCCGCTGTATGCCAGATGATGCAGAATAAATGGTTTAAGAGGCCCTGGGGACTTCTGGTCCTGGGAAAATATGGAGTAAACACATCTCTCCCTATTCCCTCTATTAAGTATAGTTAAAAGAACAACATAAGGAGACTCTGAAAGGTGGAGAAAAGGAGACATACTGCCTAGGGACCTAGGGACCCACAAAATGACATGGTGGTGATTCCCAGGGCTTTCTTTTTGCCTTATATAGCTCACACTGAGTACTGGAGAAGCCAGCAACCCAGAAATTAATTGGTACAGACCCAAAAAAGTAGGTGGGGGAGGGAAGGAAAAAAAAGGGTTTGCTCTCTCTAGCCAAAGGACTAGCAAGGGACAGCCAGCCTAGAAAGAAAACTTTTAGGGGCCCCTGGGTGGTTCAGTCAGTTAAGCATCTGCCTTTGGTTCAGGTCATGATCTCAGGGTCCTGGGATCAAGCCCCGTGTCGGGCTCCCTTGCTCAGCCAGAGTCTGCTTCTCCCTCTGCCTTTCCCATCATCTTATGCTCTCTCTCAAATAAATCTTATAAAAGAAAGATGAAAGAAAGAAAGAAAGAAAGAAAGAAAGAAAGAAAGAAAGAAAGAAAGAAAGAAAGAGAGAAAGAAAGAAAGAAAGAAAATCTCTTAGGTAAGCTTCGGATTATGGAGCTCCACCTTCTGCTGCCATCTTGTTACCCTTCTAAGTCCACTCACAATTGCACTTCAAACAAACAAAAAAATTGTCTTGGAAAAGACATAAAAGAAATGAAGAACTAAATTGAAAATTTGGAACTGAAAAAAGTGAAAAAAAAAAAAAAACAACAACCCAAAACCCCTCAGTGGATGAGTTCTGCGGTAAAATGGAGAGGACAAAGGAAAGAACCAATGAACTTGAAGATAGAATAATAGAAATCACCCAACCTGAGCAGAGAGAGAATAGACTGAAAAAAAAAATAAACAAAATCTCAGGAATTTGTGGAACTTTAAGAAACATCTAATATTTGTGTCACTGTGATGTGGAAATGGTGGGTATTGGAACTGGTGGTCCAGAACAAATCTTGAGAGGTCTTCAGCGCAGTGGTTTTATTAAAGCACGGGGATTGGACTGGTGGGGGGAAAGAGGTGCACTAGCATTGTGACAAATTATACTTTGGAGTTGGGAGAAGTAAAGACAAAGGAAGTTTCCAAAAGGATTTTCATATTTAAAGAAGATGGATCTTAGAGGTCTGGTTAGTATTAAGATAAGTTTGCCTTTTGCGTTTAGCATATTATCACTGAGGCAGCTAAGCTCCTTGAAGAAGTTCACTCTGCCTGCCCCAAGCACTTGTCAACCAGCTATAAGTCATAAGATTTAATTTTATGTACATTTCCTTTGCCTTTGTTCTCCACATCAACTGGAATACCAAAATTAGAGGAGAAAGAAGGTGGGGCTTTAAAAGTATTCAAATAAGTATGGCTCAGTATTTTCCAAATATGGCAAAAGGCCTAAACCTACAGGTTCAAGAAACTCAACAAATCCCAAACAAGATAACCCCCTGCCAAAAAATCCATTCCAAGATACACCATAGTCAAACTTCTGAAAACTAAGGACAAAGAAAAAATCTTGAAAGCAGCCAGGGAGAAATGACACATTCCCTATGATGGAAAAACATTTTGAATGACATCAAATTTCTCATTAGAAGCTTTAGAGAGCAGAAAAAGTGGCACAATATTTCCTTTCCTTTTCGGCACAACATTTCCAAGTGCTGAAAGAAAAGTGTCAACTCAAAATCCTATATCCAGCGAGAGTTGGGGATAAAAAGGACATGGACATTCTCAGATGAAGAAAAACAATGAGAATTTGTCAACAGCAGAACTACCCTTAAAAAGTCGCTACCGGAAGTTTTAGAAAGAGAAATTAAGTGATTAAAAAATGATTGAAAAAAGGATCTTGAATCAAGAAGGAAGAACTGAAGTGTAAAAAAGTCTTAAAAAAGTTAATATAATATGCTTTCCTTCCTTATTTGAGTTTTCTAAATGACATCTGATGGTTTAAGCAAAGAATTAGTGGCTGTGTGCACGATAAATTAGGGAAGTTGGTAAGTATAGTTCTAATTTCTCCTTCAAGCAACTGCACAATGAAAAGGAGAAATGAAGTGACAGCTGGCCAGAAGGAGGGGCTCTGTGGTCCCCATGATTTCCTCTTTCCTCAAGAGATCAAAGCCCATCAGGCCCAGTCTAGTGTCCCCTCCCAGTCTAGTGTCCCCTGTCCCACACACTCACTCATTCATTGTCTGATGTGATTCTCAATTTATGTTGAAGAAATATTTAAGACCATTATAAACAGGGGCAGGTAAAGGGACTTGAAGGGAAGAAACTTTTTTTTTTAAGATTTTATTCATTTAGGGGCACCTGGGTGGCTCAGTGGGCTAAAGCCTCTGCTTTAGGGTCCTGGGATCAAGCCCCGCATGTAGCATGTCTCTGCTCAGCGGGGAGCCTGCTTCCCCTTCCCTTTCTGCCTACTTGTGATCTCTGTCTGCCGAATTTAAAAAAAAAAAAAATCTTAAAAAAAAAAGACTTTATTCATCTATTTGACAGAGGTCATAAGTAGGCAGAGAGGCAGGCTGGGGGGGGGCGGGGAAGCGGGCTCCCTGCTGAGCAGAGAGCCCGACATGGGGCTCAATCCCAGAACCCTGGGATCATGACCTGAGGCAAAGGCAGAGGCTTTAACCCACTGAGCCACCCAGGCGCCCCGGGAAGAAACTTTTGATATCTCATTGAAACTGGTAATGTCAATACAAGTAGAACTGAGATAAATTATACACAGATAATATTATACTGAGTGCCTATTAAATATCTATACAAAGAAATACTCTCCAAACACTGTCAATAAATCAAAATAAAATACTACTCAAAATAACCAAAATTATTTGGAGTGCCTGGGTGGCTCAGTCAGTTAAGCATCTGCCTTCAGCTGGGGCCATGATTCCAGGGTCCTAGGATGGAGCCCCTCAACAGGCTCCCTGCTCGGTGAAGAGCCTGCTTCTCCCTCTCCCTTTGTCTGCTGCTCCTCCTGCTTGTGGTCTCTCTCGGTCAAATAAATAAATCTTTGGGGAAAAAATGACCAAAATGACAGAAATGGAGAATAGATTAGTCAGCTGTTAGGACTGCTGGGGGAAAGGGGAGTGGTCAGTCTATAAAGAGGTAGCCAACAGATATCTTGTAGGTAAGAGTTCTGTATCCTGATTGTAGTGATGGTAACACAGATCTCTACATGTGATAAAGAGGCAAGGAGGAATTGTACACACACACTGTACCAGTGTCAAGTTCCTGCTTTGATATTGTATCACAGTTACTTAAGAGGTATCCATTGGGGGAAATTGTATGAGAGTTTCAGAAACTACTCTGTACTATTACTGCAACTTCCTGTGAATCTATAATTATCTCAAAAGTTTAAAAAAATTTTTAACATAAAAATGAAGTAAAAAAATTATGCAATGATCAAAGCTTAATTTTCTATCCTGCCTCCCCCCGCCCCATTTCACCGAGATGTAACTGGCATATAGTACTACATAAGTTTAAGGTATACAGAATAGTGACTTGACTTACATACATTGTGAATGATTACCACAGTAAGTTAACATCCATCATCTCATATAGATTTTTAAAAAGACTTTTTTCCCTGTGATGAGAACTCTTAGGATCCACTCTCTTTAACAAGTTTCATTATGCTATACAGCAGTGTTTACTGTAGTCATCATGTTGTACATTGTATCCCCAGTGCTTGCTTATTTTGTAACTGGAAGCTTGTACCTTATGACCACCTTCATTCATTTCCTCCTCCCCCAACCTCCCACCTCTGGTCACCACCCATCTGATTTCTAAGAGTTTGATTCTTTGTTTAGATTCCACCTTTAAGTGAGATAACATAGTGTTTTTCTCTATCTGGTTTCACTTAGCATAAAGCCCTCTAGGTCCATCCATGTTGTCTCAAATGGCAGGCTTTCTTTTTCAAAATGGCTATTTCATTGTGTGTGTGTGTGTGTGTGTGTGTGTGTGTGTGTGTGTGTGTGTGTGTGTTTATACACACACACACACACACACACCACTTCTTTACCCATTCATCTATCAGTGGGCACTTAGGTTCTTTCCATGTATTGGCTATTACAAATAATCCTGCTATGAACGTGTTAGCACAGATATCTCTTTGACACAGTGTTTTCATTTCCTCTGGATATATGCTCAGAAGTGGAATTGCTGCATCATATGGTAGTTTTAATTTTTTGAGAAATTTCCATACTGCTTTCCATAATGGCTCGGCTTTGGCCAACAGTCCATGGGGATTTCCTTTTCTTCACATCCCTGCCAGCATTTATCTTCTATCTTGTTTTTTAAAAAATACCCTTCATTATAAAAATGACCTCTGACAACATATACTTATGTGTAAATAAAAGTCTTTATATTTCCAACTAGCAATTTATGTTGGGAAAATGAACCAAACTATATTTTTTGAGGATCTACTTATTATATTGGTCCTGATAAAAAGCAGAATTCAAACACAAACAAAACAGGGCTCTGTCCTCAAGGAACTTAAAGCCCTAGGAATCAAGGCACAAATGTAGGAAAACCTTAATAACTCAGGAGTTAGACAACACAGCCCCTCCATAACAGATACTCTGGCTTGGGCCAGAGGCAGCACCTCTTACAAGTTCTAAAGGCAGGCTTCTGTGGGCCAGTCCTAAAAAAAAACCCCACGGAGGCAGATAACCTTGAGGTGGGTTTTGAAAGGTGGAGATGGTGAAGCCAGAGATTCAAGCAGTAAGGGAATAACTTAGATGGTGAAAGTGAGAGACACATTGGGGGCTGGTGGACTGGAAGACAAGACCCTCTGGGTTCAGTGGGGAACCCCTGGAACGCAGGCTGCCACTGGGTGCATGTATCTGGGCAGGAAAGGGCTAAACCAGAGTGTGGAGATTATTTTAGTGGTTGTGTGCAGGACAGATCAGGGAATTGGATAAGCACAGTGGTAATTTCTGCTTCAGACCACTGCACAAATAAGAATGAGAAATGAAGTGACTGCTGGTTGGGAGGGGCACCTCTGGGACCCCCAGAATCTCCTCAAACCTCAGCAGGTTTATTCCAGTGTCCCCTATCCTAAGCACTCCTACATTAATACAGCCTGCAACTACCTAACCCTGAGGTCCTGAGGTCCGAGGAGTGGGCCAAGTTCAAGGACCCAGAAGGCAAGTCTCACATGGTCCTTGCTCTATTAGGTTCTTCTGAGTATCCATAAGTGAAAATGAATGTGTTGAAAGACCACCACCCTTATCTACTTCATTACCTCCTTCTAGAGTAGCACTATCCAACGGAAATGGATAAGCCACATATGTATTTTTAAATTCTCTAGTAACAATATTAAAAAAGTAGGTGAAATTAACTTTAAAATATATTTTATTTAACCCAATATATCTAAAATACCATTTTAACATACAATCTATATGAAAACTATTGATGAGATTTTAATTAGTTTTCATATTAAGTCTTCAAAATCCAGTGTATATATACACTTACAACACATCTCAAGTTAGACTAGCCACATTTCAAATGCTCAATAGCTACACAGGTGGCTAGTGGCTACCATATTGGACTACGTAGGTATAAAACCTTGCTACTCAAAGTGTGGTCCCTGGACCAGTAGCTTTGACATCAATGTTAGAAATAAGGAATCTAGGGGTGCCTGGGTGGCTCAATGGGTTAAAGCCTCTGCCTTCGGCTCAGGTCATGATCTCAGGGTCCCGGGATGGAGCTCGGAGTCAGGCTCTCTGCTCGGCAGGGAGCCTGCTCCCCCCCAACCCCCACAGCCTGCCTCTCTGCCTATTTGTGATCTGTCAGATAAATAAATAAAATCTTTAAAAAAAAAAAAAAAGAAGGAAGGAATCTTAGGCCCCACTCCAAAACTAATTCATCAGATTCTTTACTTTAATAGGATCCCTGAGTAATCCACAGGTACAAAAATGGAACAGTTCTGCCTCACACATTAGAGAAGAGAGATATAGGGTGCATAGTGTTTTGGCTATTCAACATCAACATTTCTCCTAGTCATCGAAGTTCCACGCCATGATTTAACTCAGTCCTAGCTCCAGACAGAGATCTAAGCCAAACTTCTCCTTGGTACTGAGCACTATGGTTGGTTCAGGCATTTCATGTGACCCAACAAGAGTCAATGAGACTCAGTGAATCCTTTGAAAGATTCATTTGGTAGACTCCTTTGGTAGATTGAATGAAAAAGGCCGTGCATTCTGGAGCCATTTTTGAGCATGATGGGAGAGCCTGCCTGCATATATATATGAAGCCTGTAAATGGAGGAAAAACCAGATACTGCTGACCTCATTTGAGTCCCTGCTTCAGGGCTTACAGCTTGACTTTTCAGACTTGTGAGCCAGTAAATTACCTGTTTGTTTAAACTTGTTTGGGTTGTGTGCTAGTGAGGTATCCTGTCTCCTCCTCCACATCTCCTCCCCTGGTTCTCTAACAGGCTCTGTGCCTCAGGGTATTGACCTTCAAGGATTACATCAATAGGCTCCCTTTGCCCTCTGGTTTTCTACAGAGCTTGGCCACTGGGAGGTACCAGCTGCAGATAAGAGAGTAGGAAGAGACTGAAGCTGGGATATTTATTTGCTTGCCTCCCTCCTTGTGAGCTTGCTGAGGGCTAACTTCCTTGCTATCAAAGCTACTCTCAGGTAGCTTTCTTCTTCCCTTACTTTCTCTGGTTCTAGTAGTCCTCTGTCTCCCTACTCTTTTATGGCCTACAGCTGTCTGCTCCCCAAGGCTGTCAGTCCTGCACTACTGCACATTCCTTCTGGTTTCCCTCTTCCCTGACCATGACTCTGCAGTAAGTTCCTTTATCAAACTCTCCTTGAGGCATCCATTCAGAGTGTGCCATTCGTTTCCTTTTGGGACCTGACTGGTACAATAATTAGTATCAGGAGTGGTCTTCAAATAGGATTCCATGGATAAAAAAGAGGTGTTATATGTGTATATGTGTATATATGCACACACACACACACACACACACACACACACACACACAGTGGACTATTACCCAGACATAAATAAGAATGAGATCTTGCCATTTGTGACAACATGTTTGGACCTAGAGGATACTATGCCAAATGAAATAAGTCAGAGAAAGACAAATACCATATAATTTGACTTATATGTGGGATCTAAAAAAAACAAAACATATAAACAAGCAAACAACAAATAAACAAAAGAAACAGACTCATAAATGCAGAGGACAAACGGGTGGTTGCCAGAGGGGGGAGGGTAGGAAGATGGGCGAAACAGATGAAGAGGATTAAGAGGTACAAACGTCCAGTTATAAGTAAGTCATGGGGCTGAAAAGTACAGTATAGGGAATGTAGTCAATGATACTGTGATAACACTGTGGGGTGCCAGATGCTAACTCCACTTACTATGGTGAGTACTGCGTAATACATAGAATTATTGAAAAAAAAAAAGAAGATTCCAGAATTGAGTTGCCCATGTATATGAGGAAGACATGGATAACCTCCTTGTGGTGGTGAAATGGGACCCTGGTAATCCATAACATGCAGTATCATCACTGCATCACTGGGCGTGGCACGGGATAAAGCACAGGTAGAGGAGGGTAAAGGCATGAGGAGATTCAAGATTTAACCAACTTGAAGTACCTACCACAAACTGTGTATTATCTAGTCCAGTGAGTCACAAAATTGGAGAGGCATATCAGCCTGCCATTATAAAACAGAAATGGGTATACACTGGGCAGATCCAAAGGCACAGTGAACTACTTGATTCCCCAGGCATCCAACACCTCTGCCTGATTTTATCTCCTTTAACATTCTACCAATGCCCTCAAGAGAAACAAATAAGGTCAGTTAGTGGCAGAAAAGAAAGCACAGCCTTTTCTTCCAGAAGCAGCCAGAATGTTGCACCACAGCCCACTCTGGAGTGGTTCCAAAAGCCTGGAGTGAAGGGATGTTCTCCAGCGAGCAGTACTCTGCTACAGATCTACACTGACATGTGGGGAGTAACTAATAGGCTGGCCAGCTAGTCAGGAATTTACAAAGAATAAGATCAGAAGACCAGGGACAAGGCAGTCAAAGGAAAGGTGGACTTCTTGCCATCCACAAAGGAAAAAGAAATGCTCATCTAAAGGAAGAAAAAAAAAAAAAAAAGAAATGCTCATCCAAGGGCCTCTGTTGTAGATGAGGCTTTCAATAATCAGGAGGATAAGATGACCCAACCCGTGGACATCAGATGGCCTCTTCCTCAGATACTCTGGTGCTTGGTCAATGGACCCACTTACAAAGTGGCCACGATGACAGGAAAGGAGACAGTGATGGACTTAACAACATAGACTGCCCTCGCCAAGCTCATCTGGCTACTGCCAACATCTTCTGTGGGTGGGTGGGTGGGAGGATTTTAACTACAAATTCAAAAATTTTGATAGCTATAACTCTATGCAGGTTATCTATTTCTTCATAAATGAGATTTGAGAGTTTATGTCTTTCAAGAAATGCATCCATTTTGGGTCACTTGGATGGCTCAGCCAGTTAAGCATCTGCCTTCATCTTAGATTATGATCTCAGGGTCTTGGAATCAAGCCTCACATTGGGCTCCCTGCTTAGCAGGGGAGTCAGGTTCTCCCTCTCCCACCCCACACTCATGCTCTCTCTCTCAAATAAAATCTTTAAAGATGCATTTAAAAAAAAAAAAAAAAGCATCCAGGGACACCTGAGTGACTCAGTGGGTTAAGCCGCTGCCTTTGGCTCAGGTCATGATCCTAGGGTCCTGGGATCGAGTCCCGCATCGGGCTCCTTGCTCAGTGGGGAGCCTGCTTCTCCCTCTGCCTGCCACTCTGCCTGTTTGTGCACGCTCTCTCTCTCTGACAAGTAAATAAATAAAATCTTTTTTTAAAGTATCCATTTCATTTAAATTGTTAAATTTATTGGCATTAAGTTGTTTATGAAATTTCTAAATTATCCTTTAAATATCTGTGAAATGTCAATTCAGTCATTCCAGATTCTGGCAATGCAATTTGTGTCTTCTACACTTTTTCTTGATCGAAACTACAGGTTTAACAACAGTAGAGATTTTTTTTTTTTCTCAAAGAATCAGTTTTTGGTTTCATTGATTTTCATATACTTTTTGTTTCGTATTTCACTGAATTTCTCTCTGGTCGTTATTTCTTTTCTTCTGTTTGAGTTCAAATTACTCTTTTTCCCCCAATTTATTAAGATGGAGGCTGAGGTCATTGATTTTTGACTGATCTTCTGTAAATATAACGTTTAGTGCTACACATTTCCCCGAATACTGCTGCTGGGTGCCCAGCATGTTTATTCAGAAGCTGTGTTGAGCCCAGAAATGGTACCACTGCCACAGGGACCAGCCAGCCACCCAGGTACTGAACCCCTTTCAACATGTTGGGGAAAGTTATTTGTCTTTATAGGAGTAGACACATAGCACGAGTATAGATTTGCCTCCCCTGCCTACAGCATTTCTGCCAGAATCACCAGTTTATGGGATTGCAAAATGCCTTACCTCTTGCCACATTTATCTCACATGATGCTGCTTCCATTAAAGGGACAGATTTTATTGCAAACCAAGTGGGACAGTGGCCTCACTTAGAATTCCTGGTCTTACTACATGTTCTATCACCCAGAAAGAACTAGTTTGGTAGAACAGTGGGTTGGCTTGTTTAGATCTCAGTTTATAGCCTTAAGTATCAGCAGTCAGTCTACGGAGCTATCTCCCCATAGTCAGAATGCATGGCTTTGGGAAACAGGGGTAAAGGGGGGGGGGTGACCCTCCTCACTGTTACACCCAGTGCACTACAAAGACATTTTTGTGCTTCTCATCTCTGCAAACTTGGGCTTTGTGGGTTTAGAAGTTCTAGTGCCAAAGAGGATGGTTCTTCCAGAGAGCATATCCATTGTTCCATTAAACTATTAGAAGAAACGGCCTCCTGAGTGATAACACTGTGGCAGTGTCCTCAAGCTCTAGCTTCCTTTTCTTTCTTTGGGAATAGAACTCCAGAGTTTTTAATATGGCCACCCTGCTGAAGACCACAGACTAGATTATCATTTATAAGACATTTAATCCTTCCCTCCTCTCTTCCCTTCGTGAGTGTATACTTTCTGCCCTACTGATGTTGAGCTTGGGTATGTCACTTGTATGGGCCAATGGGATGTTAGCAGACATGATCCAAGCAAAGGCTTTAAATGTGCTTGTGAAATTGGTGGGCTCAGGCCTTCATCTTGCCATTCCGATTCTGGACAGGGAAGCGCAGAAGTAAAAGGGTTCATACCTCTGCCAGGTCACCGATCTTGCTCTGAGGCAACCTTCTCCACATAGCTTCTGACTTACGTACATGACTTACCAAGGCATACATATGCTGCTATTACTGTGAAAGTCATTGCTGTGAGGAACGCATGGCCTGGGAGCTTGCTGGTGGCAAGAGGATGAGCGATACAACCCAGAGGATGAGAGCTGAACTGAAGGTGCAGCAGCTGAATCCAACGTAGACTAGCCGAACACCAGTTCATCTGTAGACACGTGAATGGGAACTTAGTGCTTACTATTGGCTGCCACTGGTATTTTGTGGTTGTTTGTTACACAGCATTTTTGCAGCACAGCCAACTGAGACCCTAAGTGTGGCCATGTGACTAAGTTTTGGGCATTAGGATGGTAGAGAAAGTTATATGTGCAACTTTTAGTCCATGACCTTCACAGAAAAGTGTGTGCCCTCTACTTTCCCTCTTCTTCAGGCTGCAGAAATGTGTGATGGGAGCTAAGAGCTGCATGCTGAGGATGACAGACACAAGGTGGGAAGGGCCTGGGACCTCCACACTGTGGCAATGAACTCTCAGCCATAGGACTGCTTACACTCAGACTTTTATGTCAGAAAGAAACAAATTGTTATTTGGGCTACTGTTGCAGCAGGAATGCTAGCACCCTGACGCAGCATAGGTTTTCCGCCAGTAGCAACCAGGAGGGCCTGAGAAAATGGGTTGTTGCAAGCCCCCTACAGTATTCATCCAACCATGCCTGCTGCTGGTCTCCTCCTTGCTCTACTGTGGGTCCTGCTCATTTTGCTGTTGACCGCTGTACCCAAGGTCTGCCTTGAATCACTGCTGCCCCTGTCACAAGGGCCCCCATTTCCTGCAGCACTGCTAGTGGTGAGGGTCTATCTGGCTTGACTGAAGGGCTAACTGTAACTGGACACTTTATGTGCTTGCCCTATAGTCTAAAGCACAAAAAAAGTTAAAGCAGGGGTGCATGTTTACTTACCCTATAAGTTGGAGGTGCAAAGACAATGGAGCGTCTTTGTTTTCTATAATCTAATCTTTCTCATAAGCCCCTGCCCTGCTGGGTGCAAAGGGGAGATTTAGATTTGCCAGTAAATAGTAGGTGGAATTAGTTTGGTTCAAGCAGTGTCTTTGGGGGTAACTTGGTTTCTCTTAAGTAAATGCTGCTTCTCTTTCCCCTTCATCTTTTCCAGATGGTTATCTGGGAGTATGGAAAAGGAAAGGCACAAACATAACTGTGTGATAGAAGGAAAGAATTGCCTTGGATCCCTTTGAGTAGGTCCTTGTACTATCCTCTGGTTCTGCCATGAAATACTGGGTCTGATTCCCGAGTTCCTATAATTACCTGCTGAGATGCAGTGGGCCTAATCTGGTCTTTGGAGTGTGATGCCAGCACCTAGAGTTGGTGTCTATGGTCCCAACATTTGCCTTCTGCCACAAAGTCCTCCCTCTGAAGGCTTTTCATACCAGCTCCCAGTGCAAGCCTCTACAACACTTCCTCGTGCCTTCATGGGGCACAGGGAAGCTTTTGATCTCCTGCAGAACAAGTATAGGTTGTCAGGGACTGGGTATGGTATCCTGGTTTTCACTGGCCCAGATTCTGCCCTCCATCGCTGCTAAATTATTGTTCCTACAGTATTTTGGTCATGACGCAAAGCCAAGTGCAAGGCTTCTCCTAGCAGCCTACAGCCTCCCTCATGCCTTACCTGGGGAAGTGGTCCACAAGCCTCTGAAGTTCTTGGATTCTTCATAGTCTCCGTATCTGACTTCTATAGTTTCCCCTGGTCAAGATCTGGATGGACTGGGGAGGATGGACAGGGGAAAATAAGAACCCTGGAGCCTGCCTGCCCTCCTTCCTTTCCCTCTTCTGTTTCTCCTGTCCACATGCTTGCAGATTAAAAAACTCAAGTGTTACTTTTATTTCCTCTTCTTTTTTTTCCAGGGCAGTGACCCTTACGGTCTGGACATTATAGGTAGGTGGAGTTTCATCCCTGCAGTATGGAACAGGCACCATGCTCTGAGTGAATTAGGCATGGCTTTTGATATGAGGGCTGCAGGGCAACTGTGAACTAGGGCCCTCTAAGAACAATTATATTGATAGTCCATCCCTTGAACGTTACCTGTTAAAAGGTTAAGATGCTCTGCTGGGGTGCTTGGTGCAAGCACCAAGCCTAGTTGCTGGCTTTTGTTTTGTGGGGTGCCAGAAACATCAGTACTTCTCTTTGTCAAATATTCACAGAGCAAATTCCTTTCTATCCTTTCTACATCCAGGGGTATGGCACGAAGATCTGCTCCCTTACCCCAGGCAATCTATGGGCACACTCATCTCCTGGCAGTACCTTTCCTACAGCCTGGCTTACTTAGCCTAGAAGAATGCCATTATTTGTATGTGCCCTTGCATTTGCACCTGCTTCCCCAGCACCCTCCAGGAGGTTCTTGGTACTCCAAATTTGTTTTTCAAGGTCTCCCTGCCAGGTAAAATGTTAGTAACACCCCATATGCACAGTTACAGGTGAAATTACCCAACTCCTTACTGAGAAAGGCTTATTCCTAGCTGTGACAGTCTCTACAGCTTTACTTTCTGAAGACCGGGGGGTACGCACTCTCGCAACATGTGCAGTTATTTCCTCTTTGTTTCCCTGCTCACAGGCTGTTCCCCAAGCCTTACCTGCCACACAGGAAGGCCTATGGGAGCGCCAACTCTTTTATAGTAGTTACCACTATGCTACCGAATCTTTAACTAATGTTCTCTCTGGGATTTGGGTAGATTAAAATCTTGGGCAGGGCATACTGTAGGACACTTTTATGGAATTCTATGTAAGAAGTCAAGGTAGACTTTATTACCTTCATGTCCAACTAGATGCTCTATGGGAAGATGGCACGGGGACGGGGCTAATGGGGTTAGCACTTACCAAAGAGAGATCAAATTTCCCCTCTAAGACTGAACCAGAAGAGTCTGTTAATAGTAGGATAACAACTTCTCTGTCTGCTGGATTAGTTGCTCAGACTCTGCTCTAAGATCATGGGGAGCCCTCCCTCTGTCATGGTTTGCTGCCATTCACCGGGGAAATAACACCAGTTCTGGGGGCCAGGTCCCTTTGGATGATGGAAGGCAATTTTCTCCTTAGGCAGACTGCTAACAGATGGAGAACAGTTCATAAATGTCTGGGCACTCCATTTGATAGGGCATTTTTGTCCCCATTTCTTGGGTCCTGAATTTTCCAACTCAAGGTCCAGGCAGTCGGTAGCCTAAGTTTGGTAGACCTGAAACCTGCATTCACTTTTTCTATTTGGGTACTAATGGCAAACAAGCCTTCAAAATTCCCTGAGAATCAAAGAGAAGGACTTTATTTCCTCCATCAGATTTTGCAGTCAGAAATGAGGCAGAGCCCGGGGCAGCGGTGGTATGCTGTGAAGGACATCACACACACGGAGGTGGAAACCTGTTTGTCCTGAGTAAGCAGACCTGGGTCAGACATACAGCAAGCACTGCTGCTCAGCTTCCATCCCTGGAAAGCTTTCTTGCTTTATTCCCACCAGCTAGTAAATGACATCCATTACTTATTCAGCACTTACAACAAGGCAGGTACGGTGCTAGGCGTTTCCAGGAATTTCTGGAGGCAAGTTCCCCAAACTTGCTGACTTTGTTTCCTCATCTGTAAAACTGGCTTAAAAACCTCACGAGGCTATTTTACTGGCTACCTGAGGTATTTACTTCCCTTAGCACATTGCCTGGCACATTATGAGCACTAAAATCTAATTATTGCTATAAAGATTTTATTGGGCTTTGTATCTGAATTTATATTAGGAAACTAGGCATTAAGTTCCAGGCTGTCTGAATCCATTCAGTTCCTGAGCTCAGAGAGGGAAGGATACCAACTTATCAGAAGATAAATATTAGGTTTCTGAGTTTAAGAAGAGATACCTGTATTTTTAAATGTTTTTTTTTTTATAAACTACAGCTACCCTCAGAGATTCTGAAACCCCTACCTGAGGTTGAGAAGTAAAATGGCATACACCTTTGTGCAAAATTTCCCAGAGAGAAATGTGGTTGGTTCTTCGTACATTTCTAAACCGTCATCATGCTGGCAGAGCTTAAGGTGGGCAAAAAAGCAAAACAAAATACCAAACCCAAAACTCCACAAAAATCCTTTACTTCCTTTCTAGTGAGAGGGTATTCCATGGTCCTAATGGGTGACCCACAACCTAATCTGAAATACAGGATAATTTTAAAGACTATGGGTCCATGGCAGCACAGGCTCAAAGCCCAGAAATGATTTGGGTGAGGCGGAAAGTGTACATGACTTTGCTCAGTCCTGGAACAATCTCAAAGCATTCAAAGTGGAGGTGGACATCAGCTGAAGCTGATAGAGCCAGCAAGACTTGGACAAGAAAGGTGGGGTCCCTGAAAAGAGGACCAGTCTGACCAGAGGAGCCAAGGGAAGCACAGTGAAACCAGGTTGAAGAGTGTGTTGGAAGTCCCCTCAGTTTTCAAGAAAAAAGCAGATCGTGGGGTACCAGAAACATCCGTTTACTTCCTGATATGAGAAATCAAACTTCAAACTACGAAATATACTTTATTTTTAAAAAAGATTTTATTTATTTGGCAGACAGAGATCACAAGTAGGCAGAGAGGCAGGCAGAGAGAGAGAGGGGGAAGCAGGCTCCTCGCCGAGCAGAGAGCCCGATGTGGGGCTTGATCCAGACCCTGGGATCATGACCCGAGCCAAAGGCAGAGGCTTTAACCCACTGAATGTATAAATCTATTTATCTATAACTTGCTTGTTTATGTTAATTGTGGACCATCCCATTCCAGTATGCATGGATGTACTTCATTCTTTCTAGCTGCTGTGTAATAGTTCACGGTATGGATGACCCATAATTTCAGTCTTCTCTTTATTAATTTTTTTGAGCATGTATATTTGTATTTATAAAATCCAGTGTGTACAAGAGCGTATTCCTCCTACTCCTCTTCCTCAGGAATTCAGTAGCACTGGCCTGGAGGCAACCAAAGTTAGCGGATGTAGTAGAAACTGACCAGATGCTCACCACTGCCATTTCTTCTTCCTGAGCACACAGGAAGCCATGTCTCAGTTTCCTTGACTTGGGTTGGGGTCAGACAACTCGGTCTGACCAACACCACATGGGAGGAAGTAACAGACACAATTTCCAGTGTTTGCTACGTTTCGTGGTTGTCTCTCCCTTAGCTAACCAGCTGGCTGAATGCAGAGTCCAGTGGAGAACTCCAAGGAGGCCCTAGAAGATGTTGCCACAAGACATTACATGCCAAAATATCCAATTCTGTGCTTGGAGGAGAGGAACTAGGAACATCTGCATTAAAAATAAGCTTTTGGGTTAAACCAACCAACTTTGGGGGCTGTAATTTTAGCTAGCATTAATTATAACAATACACTTTATTTCTTATATATCCTGAAATGTTCGAAGTAATAAGCAGTTGCCAGTCCTCTATCGATGAACACGTAGATTATTTCCAGCTTCTCCCTACTACAATGACGCTATAATAAACATCCTAATAAGGTAGGTTTTTAGACATATTAAACCCTTAAGTGTTTGAAATGGAGCAGGCACCTAGGAACCTGCTCCACCTCGATGAGGTATTTCCTATCTCTCGCTTCATTCAGCTGGAGCTCGTCAAGTCGGCAGCATGGTGCCAGTCTGGCTGAGCCTCAAGCTACTCCCTGGCTCAGAATCCAGCTGATGCTGAGATTCGCCCTTCTGCACGGACTGATTTTTTTTCCTATAGTAACCTTTGCACCTACCTATTTCTTATACGCTCTGAGTGCCCGTCCCCTTGGACATTCGATTCCTGGGTAAGCCAAGATATCAGCTTCTCAGCTGGCTCCACACTCCTAGTTTGTGCATGTCTCCTGTATTCTCATGTCCCACCATGCTGGAGTAGATGCTGTCTACACCCTTTGGGCTTACTCTGGAGTTTGCTTTCAGAACATTCTAGTACATGAGGAAGATTGCCTGTGTCTGTTGCCTGAGTACCTTCTCCTGACTTCAGGAGCATGTTTTTTCCCCAGCACTGGGCTGGGTAGAAGTACAGGAGCATTAATTCCCCAAAGAGGGAAAGGAGGTGGTGGGTAAGTACCTCAGCTACCTTGCCTCTGCACGGGGTAATTCTGGGGTGTTTCTGTTTCTCAGACAGTTCAGAGCATGATTGAGCCTACATGGTAACCCCTCATGAATTCATCCTTTTTTTTTTTTTTAAAGATTTTATTTATTTATTTGACAGAGAGACCACAAGTAGGCAGAGAGGCAGAGAGAGAGAGAGAGAGAGAGAGAGAGAGAGACGGAGGAGGAAGCAGGCTCCCTGCTGAGCAGAGAACCCGATGCGGGGCTCGATCCCAGGACCCTGGGATCACGACCTGAGCCGAAGGCAGAGGCTTTAACCCACTGAGCCACCCAGGCGCCCCTCATGAATTCATCCTTTAATGATTTTCCTTCCTATCTCACTTCTTCACTCTGTCAGAGTGCTTCTTGGGGACACTTCCTAAGTAAACTATTTGCATCCAAATCCTGGTTTCAGTGCCTGATTTTGGGAGAAACCAAAACTAACACAGTCTTCTTTGAAAATGTAAGGAAAAATAAGTTCTCTTCACCCAGGAAAATATGTCATGCTTTCAAGAAATCTAGGTACGATTTGGTGAACTTTTGATATTAGGGCCAGGCTTCCAGAACCACCTAACTTCTCTTCCTCCTCCCACTCCCCATCTTCCAAAACATTACTGAGGGAGCCACATACAAGGACCAGCAGGAGGATACTAACAAGAATGAAAGTATCACTTTAATAGCTTCAAAAGTGCCTAGAACCCCTTTACCTATTTAAAATACTCTCTGTATGAGTGGCTTCCCCTAGAGTTTTCTTAAAAAGGGTGTTTGCTAAATTCCTTAAGTATTTTCTAGCATGGTATACACAAGGTCTCCAATTTACAATGGTTTGACTTACAATTTTTAGACTTCATGATGGTACATTCTACATTCGGTAGAAACTATTTCAAATTTTGAATTGGATCGTTGCCCAGGCTAGTGCTATGTGGCACAATCCTGTCCCATTAAGCTGGCCAGTGGCAGATGTCACAGCTCCCAGTCAGCCACATGATCACCAGGGTAAACAACCATACACTTACAACTATCCTGTACCCAT
Source organism: Mellivora capensis (assembly GCA_004024625.1). Lineage (NCBI taxonomy): Eukaryota > Metazoa > Chordata > Mammalia > Carnivora > Mustelidae > Mellivora > Mellivora capensis. The sequence continues at coordinate 12,721 of PISX010008164.1, read as the reverse complement.
ATAGCCATTCTGGTTTGTTTTTTTTTTTACAGTATTCAATTACATGAGATAGTCAACAATTATAAAACAGGCTTTGTGTTAGATGATTTTGCCCAACTCTAGGTGAATATACGTGTTCTGACCATGTTTAAAGTAGGCCAGGCTAAGCTATGATGTTCGGCAGTTTAGGGGTAGTAAGCACATTTTCAATTACAGTATTTTTAACTTACGATGGGTTTATTGGGACATAACCCCATCACAATTTGGAGATCTGTACTGGCTTTTTCTGCATGATGCTTTGCAATGATTTACATATTTGCTTAGTTGTTTACTATTTCTCTATTAGACTATATGCTTCATGAACACAGTAACTAAGTCACTTTGTTTACCACTGTATACCTGGAGTATGAGTGTTCTCACATGGAAGATACGCCATACGCTGAGAACGAGGTTGAGGTTTGGGCTCCTGGGTCACCAATTCCTTGCTCAAAGAGTCACCAATTCCTTGCTCATTAAGAACATGGGATCTTAACCTCTATCAGGCCACATGGAGAAAGCCCTGGAGATAGTCAAAATTAAATGACCAGATCTTCAGAGCAGATTCTGGCTCAACTACACCATCCGGCTATGTGTGGAGGAGGGAGAGAACTCACTGATGAATGTATATTGACCCCCCCACCCCCAAAATGTGGGTCAATTCATAAACTATTTTCACGATTAGGTTAGTAGCTCCTTTCCATTGGGGAAGGGGGAAGGAGGAAGGTGGTCAAAATCTCTCCCTCAAGTATATACTATTCTGCATGTAATTTCAAGGGAGTAAAACAAAACAACAACAAAAAACTTACACAAACTTCTGAAGTCTGTCCATGGTCCATGCAGGCTAACAATCCCAGGTTAACACTGTCTATGGATTTTTTTTTTTTTTTTACTGGTACAAACCTCGAGATCACTAATCTTTACCTTCAGCTTTAGCTCCTATCTGATACATTTGATCCTCATCCCTCTTCTCCCTGCAAAAAGCAAGGCAACGCATGGCAGTAAAGGTGTCGGTGGTGATGACTGAAACCAATTGCGACAGCAAGGCCCGTGTTCTGCTTTCAAACTTGGGCAATGGCTCTTTGGCTGTCACTGGAATATTCCACCTTCTCAACTTCCACCTGTTGAAATCATGTTACCTTTGCAGGGCCTGGTACGAATGCCTCCTCTTCCATGAGAAACGTTCTCCAATTCCACCAGCCAGGTGGAAACCTAACAGTTCCACTCCTGCGGCTCCTAGTTGAGTACTTTTGTTTTGTGGTCATCGGCCCTTCTATAGCTGAGCTCAGCACAGGGCTTCCGGGCCTGGCAGGGTCTCGGCGAAGGTCTCTTTTTCTTAATGACTACTATTGGCCTGAAAGATGTTCAAGAGGAAACAGTCTCGCACCTGGTCCAATTCATGCCGATACTCTTTCTTCCATTTTACCAAGCGCGCTCAATTTTCACCTCAGGAATTTCCCCAATGGACCCAAGTGGTCAACCTGAGAAAATTCAAGTTAGGGGAGGTCACACAAAAGCCAAGGCCCTTGCAACGATGCCAAACCACAGGGACCGAATCTCGCTTGTTTAATGGCCCAAGCCGCGGCAGGAGAAAAGGCCCAACTTTTCGAGCCCCGTCTCGAAAAGACATGCTCCTTTGAGCTCTGGACTCAAAGCTGAGACTGGACAAGAACTCCCTCCCTGCCCAATAAGGTGACAAAGAGGGCGGCGACAGACGCTGCAGAGAGCACTTCCGCCTTGAAAAAGGTGTCGTCAAAGGGCAAGCTTCCAGTTCCATTCCTTCCCACAGCTCAAGGCCTTTCATCGCGGGCTGTTGTCCACACCCCAAGGCTACCACACCCAGCTGCGCCCTCCAGCTTCTCCACACCCTCCCGAGCCGTTTGCACGTCTCGAGGGTGTGACGGTTACGCCGTGACATCACTCCAGGAAAAGGGCAAAACGAGCAAGGTACTGGCGATCTTCACGCGGCCCTGGCGCCAGGAAGCGCGCGGAGAGTCCGGAGGCGGGACTAACTTTGACTGACGTCCACACCCACCCATTGCCTTTCCGATCCCTTCTCAAACAAACCAATAACTGAGAAGACGGAGACGGCAACGTGCCCCAGCCGCCAGGAGTGGCTCCGCCCCATCCACTGGGTCGTCTTTTGGTCGCCATGATTAGTGTGGCTACCACTTTCTTGCTACTTTAGGCTCTCTGGCTATCTGATACCCTCTCTGAATTCCTTCTTGAGCCTTTGTTCCCTCTCACTGTCAACTTCCACTTTCCCGGAATTCTTGCTAGCTCCTTGCCTCTACAGCCACACTTGAGATGGCGGCCGGAGGCGGGGCAAAGGCGGGGCCTACCCGGCGCAGTGACGTCAGCGCGCTGCGTGTCGGCAGGTGGAGGGAGAAGGGAAAGTTTGGCCCGTGCGTGGGGCTGGGGTGGAGGGCGGGACAGAGGGGTTGGGCCCAGGCGAATACCCTGTCGTTGCTGCAGCGGAGGCCGAGGCCGGGACCTGAGCTGAGCAGGGAGTGCCGGTTGCCGAGGAGCAGGAGGCGAGGTCCGCCGGAGCTTCGAGCCCCCGCCGCTCTGCCGCGCGTTGACCCCGCGCCCAGACGCCGTCCGACCCGTGGTTGTTCCCGAGGCGGTTGGTGGGGGCGCGGCGGCGGCGGCGGCGGCGGCGGTTGGGGGTGGGGAGAGGCGCGGCGAGGAGACGAGAGGTCAGCGAGTTTGAGGGAGGATCGCGAGCCGTGCTGCCGTCATGTCCGAGGACTCGAGCGCCCTGCCCTGGTCCATCAACCGGGACGATTACGAGCTGCAGGAGGTGATCGGTGAGCGCTGGCGCCGCTGAGGGGGGAGGCGCCGCGCTGGGCGGCGGGTGACACGCGGGAATGTGGGGACCCGCGGGAGCTCGGGGAGCCCAGGACTCACGGATACTTGTGGGCGCTCGTGGGGCCCGGGGTTTGTAGGGCGCGTGGGTGAGGCTCTGGGTTTGTGCAGCGCGTGCGAGGCGGGGAGGGGATTTTGTGGCGAGCCTGTGAGGCCGGCGGGATGGGGTTTGAGCGGCTCGTGAGAGATTTAGGTAGTGTCAGATATTTGAACCTGAGCGACAGATGGATTGGGGAGGGGAAGAAAAGTGCAGGCACAGGACAGGCCTTTAGCAGGCTGTGTGAGAAACAGGCTGTTGGAACTGTGGGCACAGCCACCTATTTGGGGGATTGTGGGACGGGGGCTTTAGTTCATTCCCGCGCGGGTGTGAGATCACTTGAGTGCCCACGAAGTGCCAGACATTACTAGGGTGGAGCTGGGGATTCTCTCCGGATGAAGCTGAAGGTACCGGGCACCGAGACAACGTAGGCACAACTTCCCACTGTTTGGGAGTGACTTTCTGGTCAGAGAGGTAGACATTGAATAACCAGAGAAATGAAAAGAATTTCAAGGTTTGGCAAGTGCTAGGAAGGAAATAAACAAGATGTTCTGATATAGAGTGACCTGGAGACCTAGTTAGTGTGATTTCAAGGAAAATTCTTTTTCGGAGGCGTGGACATTTAAGTTGAGCGCTGAAGGATGAGTCGTCTTCGGATTCCGGGGAAGAGTTTTCCCTGCTGAGGGATGAGGAAGTGCAAAGGTCCTGAGGAGGGAAAGAGCTTGATGTGTTTCAGGACCTGAGGGAACACTGGCACGGATGGAAAGGGGATCTTATCGGGCTTGGTAAGGATTTTGCAATTTTATTCTAAGTGTATTGGAGGGCTTCAGGCAGAGACAGGACGTCATCTGAGGGATCTGGCTGCTGTGTGGAGTGGATTTGAGGTCCAGGAATACTAGTTGGCAGAGACCAAAAATTGCACAAAGGTGGATTGTAATTCTCAGGCACAGTGATGGGGGGAGGGTGGGGACTTGGGATGAGGGGAGTATTTGTTGGATAACAATAATCCAGTGACTTTAGAAATCAAAAGGGGGTGGGTTTAGCTACACAGAAGCTCAATCTCACTGACATGAGCAGACCCCTCTGTATTGGAGGAAGGAGATTGTCTGCTTTGCTAGAACAGCATCCTGTCCTAAAATTAGTTTTATAACAAAGAGTGGCTGAAAGCTCTTTCTTTAGTTGCCTTAGAGGTGTGTTTATTGCAACGTGGCTGTATTTCAGAGAAACTTTATCTCATATATATATATTATTTTTTTTCCTTTTTTGGTCTCTTGTTTCAAAACAAATCTGGGCTAAGTTTTATCTGGAAGAAATCACATCTTTTTCCTTAAGCCACGTCGTGGGTGTCCTTTCTGGGTATTTGACATACACTGGTTGGTTCTAAAGACAGCTCACTAGGGTCTGTCTTGATTGATTGCTTCTGGGTCCCTCAGTCAGTTTCATATTGAAGAAAGAAATTAAGTGAGAGATTTCAAAATGATGTCTGAAAAGTAAAGAAAGGGGATCCTTATCATTGTTTTAGAAGAGAATTTTGCTTCCTTTCTGGGAAGGTATACATCTTTCTGTGGTCATTTTTTATGCCTAGCCATTAAGGTGGCATAGGGGTCTAGATACCTGAAGACTTATTAATTTGGGATTCTCAAGCCAATAGGGTGTCTGTAAGTGGGCAAAAGAGAGTCTTAGTCCTCCGGGATTGGGTTAGTTTTCATCTCATTCTTAAAGTGGGCCATGGGTAAAAGGTTACTCCAGTGTGATTTGACCATCTTGGGTTTTTTGTTTTTTTTTTTTAATTTTTTTATAAACATATAATGTATTTTTATCTCCAGGGGTACAGGTCTGTGAATCGCCAGGTTTATACACTTCACAGCACTCACCATAGCACATACCCTCCCTAACTGACTATCTTAGTTTTAAAAGTAACTTTACTGAGGTATTATTTACTGCTATAAAACTCACCCACTTTTAAGTACAAAATTCTGTGGTTTTTAGTAGATTTACTGTGGTGTGCACCAGCCAGCATAATCTAGTTTTAGAATATTTACATCACCCAGTAAGATCCTTGTGCCTGTTTACAGTTAATCCCTGTTCCCACCCCCCAACCCAAGGCAACCACAAATCCTTCTGTCTCTATAGGTTTGCCTTTTCTGGACATTTTTCTATAAATGAGATCATAATAACATATTGTCTTTTGTGTTTGGCTTCTTTCACTTCGCATAATATTTCTTCATTTGTAAAAACAATTTTACTGGGTTATAGTTTCTATACCACAATCCACCTGTATAAGTGTACAATTGTATAATTTTTTAGTAAATTTACAGAGTTGTTCAATCATCCCGACAATCCAATTTTAGAACATTTCCATCATTCCAAAAAGATGCTTCATGTCCATTTACAGTCACTCCCTGTTCCCAACCCCTGCCGCAGGCAACCACAAAACTACTTTCTGCTGCTATAGATTTGCCTTTTCTGGATATTTCATGTAAATATAATCATATGATATGTGACCCTTTATGGTCACCTATGGTTCTTTGGCTTGCCATGTTTTCCGAAATTCATCGATATTGTAGTCTGTTATCAGTACATTATTCCTTTTTATTGGATACCACATGATGAACATTGGCTTGTTTCTTCTTTTCGGCTATTTGGAATAATGTTGTTATGAGCATTCACTCAGCAGATCTTCATGTGAACATGTTTCCTTTTCCTTGTGTGGAATTTCTGGGTCATATGGTAAATTTATGTTTAACTTTTTAAGAAACTGATAAACCTTTTCAAAATGACTGTCATTTTTCATTCCCACCAGGCATGTATGAGGGTTCTGATTTATCTTTGTCAGCTTTGTTGTCTTTGATTATAGCCATCCTAGTGGGTATGAAGTGGTATCTGGTGGTTCTGTTTTGCATTTCTTTAATGACTAATGATGGTGAGCGTCTTTTCATGTGCTTATTTACTAGCTTTTCATCTGTCTGCTTTGGTGAAATGTCTATTCAAATGTTCTGCCCACTTGGGTTGCCCCTGGTTTATTTTCTTATTGAGTTATAGGGGGGTGTGTGTATGTGTTCATTTGGTTGTCAGTCCTTCACCAGATACATGATTTCAAATATTTCTTCCCCTGGTCAGTAGCTTGTGTTTTCATTTTCTTAATAGTGTCTTTTAAGGCAAAGAAGTTTTGAATTTTGACAAGTTTTAATTATCCCTTTTTCTTTATTGATTGTACTTTTGGTGGCGTATCTAAGAAATTTTTGCTAATCCAACTTCACAAAGATTTTCTTTACTGTGTTTTCTCCTAAGTCTTACAGTTTTAGCTCTTACATTTAGACCTCCAATACATTTTGAGTTAATTTTTTGAGGTATGGTGTGAGGTAAGATGAATCATCTAGTTTCACAGATGAAGACAGTGGGGGCATAAAAAGGTAAAATGACCTTCTAAAGTCATAGAGCTAATTACTGGCACAGCTAATACCTGTGTCCAACTCTCCTGTTACCTAATTCAGCATCCTTGTTCTATGTAGAAATTTGATTGGTTTTTGTATATAAAGTGGAAGATAATAGTCATAGTCTGAGGGTTCAAGTGAAATTAATTAAGGGAAATATTCTTACAATGAAGGATTAAGGGAAATATCCTACAATGAAAGATCAAATAGGAGCAGATATTTTGAAGGTAACCCTTTTGGATGTAGTAGAATTTTTCTTTTGTGTATCCTATTTTAGTTTTAAATGTTACCCCCTCATTTGTAAGTTCCTAAAAGTTCCTAATATCCTTCCATTCCACTCCCAATAGGGAGGGGAAAACTTTTTTTTCCTCGAACTGTAGCTTATTATATATTATTATATGTAATGTATTATATCATGATATACAATATATACACTATATAAAATAATATATCATATATAATGCTATAATATAGCCTCAACAAAGAGGTGTTTTTTAAAAATTAATTAATTAATTAATTAATTTGACAGAGAGAACGGCAGGCAGAGGGAGGGGAAAGGGATAAGTAGGCTCTCTGCTGAGCAGGGAGCTGGACGTAGGGCTCGATCCCAGGACCTTGGGATTATGACCTGAGCTGAAGGCAGCTGCTTAATCGACTGAGCCACCCAGTCACCCCAAAGTCATGTACTTATTCTGGATTTGTTTCCATGCTGAAATGTTTGGAATACAGTATTTTGAAATAAGCTATAATCTTCAAAATGAATCTTTGTGATTTCTTCAGATTACACGTAATTTTTTCAGGAAACACGTGATTGGCATTCAGAAAAAAAACATTTGGGGGATCATTTGAATTTTCTCTTTTCAAAGAATTGTATTTTAAGGCAGTGGTTAAATGATGCCTCCTTTCTGATCAAAGCACGTGCATTTATTTGAAATGTAATTTTTTTTTTTTTTTTTTTTTTACACTTTCTACTTAGCCTGTAATATTTGTAGGGTTGGGGCACCTGGGTGGTATAGTCAGTTGGGTGTATGACTTTTGGTTTCTGCTCAGGACTGATATCAGGGTCATGGGATCGAGCACCTCTTCAGGTTCCATGCTCAGAGCAGAGTCTGCTTGGGTTTCTGTCTCCTTCAGGTGACACCTCCCTCGGCCCCCCACCCTTGCTCTCTTTCTCAAATAAATAAGTCCTTTTTTTTTTTTTAATTTTATTTATTTATTTGAGAGAGAGAGATTGAGTGAGAGCACTAGCCTGGGGTGAGAGACAGAGGGAGAAGCAGACTCCCCTTAGCAGGGAGCCTGACATGGTACTCTGTTCCAGGACCCTGGGATAATGGGTCATGGGATCATGACCTGAACTGAAGGCAGATGTTTAACTGACTGAGCCACCCAGGCATCTTGAATAATTTTTTTTTTTTTTTTTTAAGATTTTGTTTGTTTATTTGACAGAAAGAGACACAGCGAGAGAGGGAACATAAGCAGGGGTAGTGGGAGAGGGAGATCCAGGTTTTCTACTGAGCAGGGAGCCTGATAAGGAGCTCAATCCCAGGACCCTGGGGTCATGATCTGAGCCAAAGGCAGATGCTTAACGACTGAGCCACCCAGGCATCCCTATCCCTGAATCTTAAAATATATATATATATATATATATATATATATATATATATTTGTAGGGTTAGTTGTTTCTCACATTCTGTTTTGTTTTCTCTCTTTCTGGGAAAATCCTATAGCGAAAAGAAAAATTCCCTTCCTAGAAAAGCATACAAATTGGGAATTCAAAGGACTTCCTTTTAAAGAATTGTATCATCTTAAGCATACTTTGGCAAGATTTGAAGTTCTTTAGTATGATTACTTGTAAAAGGTGTTAGTAGTATTGTTACTATCGCTTACTCACCTTTTCAGTGTTTTTGAGCTCCTTCCTAACCATTATTATTGTATTAGAATCTCTGACCAGGTGTTGTACTGTATTTGACATATGTTAAAGCAGCTGGAAGAGTATGGTCTTAATGTTGTGCTGACCTAGATTCAAATCCTGGCTTTACCTTTTTATTACCTATGTGATCTTGGGCAGTTATATAACTGATTTTAGTGTTCGCTTTTTGTCTATATAATCGAGATAATGGACTTAAATCATTGGGGCTGTTATGTAGATGAAGCATAATTGTGTACAGAAAATGTTTAGTTTGCATTGAATGCTTCTTTTTTTAAAAATTTTATTTATTTATTTGACAGAGAGAGAGATCACAAGTAGGTGGAGAGGCAGGCAGAGAGAGAGAGAGGAGGAACCAGGCTCCTCTCTGAGCAGAGAGCCTGATGCGTGGCTCGATCCCAGGACCCTGGGATCATGACCTGAGCCGAAGGCAGAGGCTTTAACCCACTGAGCCACCCAGGTGCCCCTCTTTTTTTTTTTTTTTTTTTTTTTTTTTTAGATTTTATTTATTTATTTGACAGAGAGAGAGAGATATCACAAGTAGGCACAGAGGCAGGCAGGAGGGGAAAGCAGGCTTTCTGCTAAGTAGAGAGCCTGATGGGGGCTCATTCCTAGGACCCTGAGACTATGACCTGAGCTGAAGGCAGAGGCTTAACCCACTGAGCCACCCAGGCGCCCCCACATTGAATGTTCCTTAACATAATGGCTTTTGTTATCTCTTTTCTCCTCCTTATCTTTTGTAATTGTTGATATTACCATGAAATATGAAATACTATGTGATTTGTTGTAATGCTTATTGGAACATTACTGCATCTTTTTTTTCCTAGATTTTTTTTTTTAAGATTTTATTTATTTATTTGTCAGAGAGAGAGAGAGAGAGAGCGAGCACAGGCAGACAAAGTGGCAGGCAGAGGGAGAGGGAGAAGCAGGCTCCCTGCCGAGCAAGGAGCCCGATGTGGGACTCGGTCCCAGGATGCTGGGATCATGACCTGAGCCGAAGACAGCCGCTTAACCAACTGAGCCACGCAGGCGTCCCATTTTCCTAGATCTTTATTAAAGTTTAGATGGATTTCAGGATTTATGGTGGACATGGTAGTATAGCTTCATAAGACCCTGCCACCTGTGATATTGTCAACAATGTGGTATGATGGCAGATAGAGAAAACAGTCTGGCAGTAGCTGTGCCATGTACCTTTTATTTTTCTACATCTTGAAAAATCCCCGTAAGTATTCATTGTTTACCTTGGATTAGATTTAGGAAATTGTTCAGTAAGATCTGTTTTTAATAAGGTATGATTTACCTAGGTTTGACATTTGGTGAGGGCAACTCATTAGCTTTATTCTTTTTTTTTTTTTTTTTAAGATTTTATTTATTTATTTGACAGGGATCACAAGTAGGCAGAGAGGCAGGCAGAGAAGGGGGGGCGGAGCAGGCTCCCTGCCTAGCAGAAAGCCCAATGCGGGGCTCGATCCCAGGACCCTGGGATCATGACCCGAGCTGAGGCAGAGTCTTTAACCCACTGAACCACCCAGGTGCCCCCATTAGCTTTATTCTCTACTTTCCTCTCTCCTTTTTTATTTTCTTTATTCACTAGCCACACATTTTGATGTCCGAAAGTAGTGGTTGTCAATTCCAGGATCTCACGTCTAGCCTCCATAAATGTGAAAGACATGCTCTATCAATAAAATGATGCTTAATGCTTAGTGTATTTTCTCTCCGTGGTTGGGAGACTTCACTATGGTGATATTATCAGTAAAGGCCAGCGTTGGGCCAACAAGTTCATAGGGCTGTATCAGGTAGGGCTTGCATTGGCTTCATGTGATGGATTAACATATAATAGTGGCTTAATAAAGTACCATTTTCCCCTTTTGTAACTGGAGTGACAGCCTCTGTGCCCTAATTAAGCACCCAGGCCCCTAGTTTCTATTCCACTGCACTTAGCACGCAACTCTCATTCTCATAGTTGCAGCATAGTTGTACTCCTAGCCTCATTCTTGTGTTCCAGGCTGGAAGAATATGGCAAAAGGACAAAGGCATGTGATGACTGAGTTGGCTCCCTTGCAAAGAACTTTCTTTATTGGAAGACTTACCCAGTGACTTCCATTTCTAGTTTATTGGCCAGAACCATGTAATTTGGCCATTTGCAAGGGAGGCTATGAAATAAAGCTTGCTGGGTACATTATTACTTCAAACAGAATAGGTCAAGGTTCTCTTATTAAAGAAGAAGGGAAAATTGTATGTTGGATAGGCAACTAAAAATGTTGGCTTTGGTGGTTTTTTTTAATTAAAGTAGTTAAATAATATATTACGAGTAAATAATTTAACCATAGTAAACAGTTAATAAGTGTTAGCTTTAATCTAAGGAGGCAGTTGCTTACCGGTTAAGAGCATGAGTCATCATGTATTTCTGGTTTCTAGACCCAACTCTGCCTCTTACTAGTTTATGACCTAAGTCTTATTTTTTTTTTAAATTTATTTATTTGTCAGAGAGAGGGAGAGAGAACGAGCGAGCACAGGCAGACAGAGTGGCAGGCAGAGGCAGAGGGAGAAGAAGGCTCCCTGCCGAGCAAGGAGCCCGATGTGGGACTTGGTCCCAGGACGCTGGGATCATGACCTGAGCTGAAGGCAGCCACTTAACCAACTGAGCCACCCAGGCGTCCCTACCTAAGTCTTATTTTTATAATAATAATTATTATTATTGTATTAGATGAAAAAAATGAAATGCAAGCAAAGAAAGTGTTCAGCATAGTACTTGGCACGCAGAGTGTTCAATAGATTTTAATACTCATGATGGTAATAATGGGCTCATGCCCATGAAGACTGGGCCATTTTTGTGTTTGCTCTGCCTTAAATGAGTAATTTTTTCCTTGAAAATATATGTCACTGCTTGGCCAGTTCATCTAGTCAGCAAGTATTTATTGAACTTCTATTATGTGCCAGGTACTGTTCTGGATGCTTGGGATACAGCAATGAAATCCCTTTGGGATACGGCAGACCAGACGTAAATCCCTTTTTTATGGAGTTTAGAATCTAGTGGCGATAAAGGACAAAAATCAAGCAGAGAAAGGGGTTGGAGACTGCTAGGGGTAGAGGTGAGTTTTTGTTTTGTTTTGTTTTGCTTTAAAGATTTGTTTATTTTAGAGAGATAGAGGGAGCCGTGGGAGGGGCAGAGAGAGAGAGAGTCTCAAGCAGACTCCGCACTGAGTGCAAAGCCCAACTAGGACTTCATCGCAGGACAATGAGACTATGCCCTGAACCCAAATCAAGAGTCAGAAACCCAACCCACTGAGCCACCCAGTTGCCCCTAGAGGTGAGTTTAAAATAAGTCAGGGAAGCCTCACTGAGCAGATGACATTTGAAAAAAGACCTGAAGGAGTTGCAGAAGTGAATATTGTGGTTATCTGCAGGCGGCTTGCTCCAGGCAGAGGGAACAGGAGTGAAGGCCTGGAAGTGGAGTAGAAGCATGCTCATGTGACTAAGGAATAGGAGGCAAGAGTGGCTGGAGCAGAGTGCAACGGGGTGAGGAGGCAGATGGGAAGAGATCAGAAGAGTAAGGCGGTATGGTTGCGTGGTCCTGACCATAAGATGGGGTGAAGCCGTAGAAGTCATTATGGGTACCTGGCTTTTGCTTTGAGTAAGAATGAAAATCATTACAGGGTTTTGAGCAGAGGATTAATATAACTGTGTTTCAGAAGGATAACTCAGGCTTCTATGTAGAGAATAGTTTTGTAAGGGTGCAGGGGTGGAAGGAGAATTTATCCAGTGGAGAGGGGTAGAATTGGAGGTGGTGAGAAGTAATCAGATGCTGGATATAATATATTTTGGAGTTAGAGAGTTGCCATTGGTTTAGATGTGAAAAGATTCTAAGCGTTTTGGCTGGAGCATCCGGAAGGATGGAGTTACCATCCGTTGAGATGAGAGATTACCAGAGTGAACAGGGGACAGAGAGATGATTCATTACAAAACCATCATGCTGTGTGAATAATTACTCAAAGCATATGGCAGTGTGTCTTATTTTCATCTTTGTATGGAGAGAATAGCATGATTTTCATGATGACTATTCTTACAGCTGTTTTACCAGTTCTAGGAGCTTTAATTTTCAACATGATGCTGATAAGAGAAAAGGGTTTTCAAAATTGTAATTTCCTTGTATTTTTCCTTGATTCAGGTGACAGTGCCTTAATCATCTTTCAGAAAGAAGAGTCTGGCCTGACTTTTTTTTTTTTTTTTTTAAGATTTATTTATTTATTTGACAGAGATCACAAGTAGGCAGAGAGGCAGGCAGAGAGAGAGAGAGGAGGAAGCAGGCTCCCTGCTGAGCAGAGAGCCCGATGCGGGGCTCGATCCCAGGACCCTGGGACCATGACCTGAGCTAAAGGCAGAGGCTTTATTTTTTTATTTTTATTTTTTTTTTAAAGATTTATTTATTTATTTGACAGA
>PISX010008163.1:0-83870 GCA_004024625.1 Mellivora capensis | reverse complement strand
GGCTCTCTCCCTCTCTCTCTCAAATAAATGCATAAATCTTTAAAAAAATCAAAACAATGTAGATGCAACATGGGGAGTTGGGGGGGTAGGAAAAGAAGGAAAGAAACAAGATGGGATTGGGAGGGAGACAAACCATAAATGACTCTTAATCTCACAAAACAAACTGAGGGGTGCTGGGGGGAGGGGGGTCAGGAAAGGGGGGTGGGGTAATGGACATTGGGGAGGGTATGTACTATGGTTAGTGCTGTGAAGTGTGTAAATCTGATGATTCACAGACATGTACCCCTGGGGATAAAAATACATTATATGTTTATAAAAAATAAAAAAAAATCAAAACAAAAACTCTACTGACCTTTGTTTCAAGGCAGTTGAGTTTAGTCTGTGTCCCATATTGCACCACTCTTGAATAAAATCTTCCTTATCTGCTTAACTTTGTTCCATGCATTTTTTATTTTTACAAATCTACTGAAGTTTTTTTTGTTTGTTTTTCCCCCACAACATAAGATGACTAAAATAGAAAATAAATACCAGGAAATAATGTCATAATAAAAATCAAACTAAAATAATGGCTTTGGGACTGGGCATTGGAAGGATATGGAAGATCTTGAGAAGTCTTAAGGATGGTTTGGAGAAGAAATAATATCTTTATTGGAGGCCAGTAAAAAAGGCTACTTGTTTTGTGAGATGGTAGATGTTGTCAATAATAGGTGAAAAAGGGTAAACATGGTAAAATTGGTGATGTGGCTGAAGACATTTCCAGGAAAAATGTTTAAAGTTACAACTGGTTTATATTAGTGGCATATGATAAAGTATGGATATTTAGAGATGAATTAAAGAAGGGTTATTGAGTTTTCAAGCAGAATCTAGAGGAAACATCATAAAACAATGATTTACTGAGTTGAAAGACTAAAACTAATTCTCATTCTCAGCTTTTCAGGCAGAAGAAATGACTTCAGGCAAAGATCAAATCCAGAGTATGACTAGGAAAAACGTGATTTCAAGGTAAAGATTTCAAGGGTGGAATTACAAAGTCCTTTGTTAAAATCCCATAAAGGTTTAAATTGGGACCATGTGGCTCTCCCAGCTGAGTAGAAAATCTTCCCCAAATAATCCTTAGATCTTATTTTTTCTGTCTCTTGGCTTGCTAATAAATATTCTAAGATTCTCTAAGGAATTTTTCCAAAAGACCCTGACTTTCAGCCAAAGGCAGGGAAAGACTGGTTTGTTTTATTTTGTTTTGTTTTAGATCTTATTATTTGACAGAGAGTGACACAGCTAGAGAGGGAGCACAAGTAGGGAGAGTGGAAGAGAGAGGAGGTAGGCTACCCACCCAGCAAGGAGCCCAATGCATGGCTGCATCCCAGGACCCTGGGATCATGATCTGAGCCTAAGGTAGACGCTTAATGACCGAACCACCCAAGCACCCAAGAAGTCTGTTTTGAAAAGATTTGAAGGTATACATTTTGCTTGCATGGCAAGAGAATTATACCCACATCTTAATAGGACAAAATATGAGACATAGGTAAATACTGTCTTTAAAAAGCACATTTTAAGTGTAAATAGTGATTGAGTGAAAGTACAAAGAAAGAAAAAATGATATGTAATGACAACAAGTTAAGAAAGATGGAGGGCTATATTGATAAATGGCATAGTAGCTTTCAAGATAAGGAATATTGCCAAAGATGAAGAACATTTTAAGAGAAATGAAAAAGCCAATTCATCAAATGTGAGAAAAAGTCAGAGGTGAGAAAAGGTCAATTCATCAGGAATATATAACAGTCTTAAATGCATATGTACCAAAAAACAGTCTCAAAATATAAGAAGTATAGAAAGAGAATAATTAAATGCAGTAATAGATATATTGAGAATTATTTTTGAAATTTTAATACCCTTTCTCAGTATTTCATAGAAGAAATTAAATCACTAAAACTATTAAAAAGTATGAATACTATTCCCTACACTTTAATCTTACTGACACTCATAGGGCAATACATCCCACATTTTTAGAATACACATTTATTTCAAATGTACATGGAATATTTACAAGCTATACCATATGCTGGGTCATATAATGTCTTGATGATTTTCAAGAGAATTAAATAATAAAAACTATTTATTTTTACTACAACAGAATTAAATTTGGAAAAGAAAATTAGAAAACAAGTGTCTGGAACATCTCCCAAATTATTTAAAAAATACTCTTCAAAACAATCTACAAGTCAAAGAAGAAATTACAAGAAAACTTAGAACATTTTGAGTTAAATTATAACACATCACAAATTTTAGAGTAATCATAAAGCAATCATTATAAGAAAATTTAGATATTACCTACTTACACTAGGAAAAAATTAGTTTGATATTAATGTTATTTCTTTCTTAAGATCTTTGGTAGGATTGTGCACTGAATCTACCTAGGTCTGCAACTTTCAGTTGTGGAATGGTATATAATATAGAATTGAATTTCTGATGGATAAAGAGGTTTTTAGATTTCTTATCTATTTTTGTGACACTTCGGATAATATGAATTCTTTTGAAAATTTTTTAAATCTCTAGACTGAAAATTATTGGCATATAATCATTGGTAGTATTTCTTTATCTTTTAATATCTATAGAATTTATAGTAGTATCTATAAGTTTCTCAAATTACTGTCAGCTCCAGAACACACTAGGGCTAAGTTACCACATCCTTACAGTCAGGAAGGGTAATTCTTGCTCTTCTTCCCTTTTGTTCCTCATGTGCTGTAAGCACAGGAGAAGTTATATGGTTGTTGGGTAAAGACGGCTCATATAAACAACTTTAATGCAACACTTCAGATACTCTTGGCCTCACCATCTTAGTCTAGTTCTATGTGGTATCTGATTGATTTCAAATAAGATTAAACTGGATGAAACTTGGTTCCTGCCTGCACAGGAGGCTCTGACCTCTAGCACAAAGGCTTTGTTTTGACATTACTGCAAGTCCATGCTCTCTCATGGCCATGCTCACCATGGATAACACTGAAATACAAAACCATTTACTCCTTGACTAGATAGCCTTGACCAATGTAAGGCCCTTTACTATACTCTCCCCTCTAAAGCTGTTGAGATGTGGTTTCTAGGGTCTAGCCAAGAAATTATTGAACAATCATGCTAGAAGAGATTTGTATCTTGCTATCTTCTATTAAGGGTGGCTGGGAATTGTTTGCTTTCCAACCACTACTTCCAGTCATCTTCCTCCCACCATGAATTAGATATTTCTCAACATATTACCACCATGGTTAATATGGTAGTTATAGGATTGTGACAAATACCTTCATATGAAATACAGAGGCTGGAGGAATTATTTTTTTTCTCACAGTAGGGTTAGGAGGAAGATGGAAGTATAGAGAGAAGATGAAGTTTTGACTGAGATATACATATTCAAGTAAAGATGTGCAGTAGGTAGACGGATATGATGATCTTGAGTAAATATAAGGTGTTTGGCAAAAGACAGTTGAACGGAGGAAGGACATTCATTCGTCAGTGAATAAACAAAAGAACCTTGTTCAGACCCCCAAAGTCAATCTCACTGAGTCAGTGAATAGAGACAGAAAATCTCACAAATGTATTAAAAAGTAATAGTCATTAAGATAGAAGTAACAACAACAACAACAAAAAAACCCAAAGAACACAAGCAAAAAAATAAACAAAAAACTGCTGTTGAAGATCAACAAGAATTTTGAGGAAAAATGAAATGTCAGTTGTGTCTAAGGTTATGAAAGTGACATGTGAATATATGTCAGTTCAGGAAATTGTAAAATATTTAGTATCATTTTCCTTGGAATAGGAATAATAAAAATCAGAGTTCAGCAAACCTTGGGAGGGGATAAAATCACCAAAATGCTGAAACCATGATTGACTGAAATTATTCAGAACCTTGATTTTAAAGTATCAGTCCAGGTAGGGACACATGGTTTTAAAAGGAGACAACTTATCCTTTTATTCAAGGGATTGAATCTACTTTTATATTCAGAAAGGAGGAGTAAACAGACAGAAGATAGTAGCAGTGAAAAGAGAGAAGATACTGGTTCCATAAGAAAGATGTTAGAAGTACAGATGAAAATGAGTATATAGGTAAGGACAAGATAAATGTATAATCATCCTTTGCAAATACATCTATTACATATTATATATTAATATACCAAATGTTAGCATGGGTATTTTGAAGACTGTGATAAAAAATCTGTCTTCTGTGGGACGCCTGGGTGGCTTAGTTGGTTGAGCGGCTGCCTTCGGCTCAGGTCATGATCCCAGCGGCCTGGGATCGAGTCCCACATTGGGCTCCTTGCTCGGCGGGGAGCCTGCTTCTCCCTCTGCTTCTGCCTGTGCTCGCTCTCTCTCTCTCCCTCTCTCTCTGACAAATAAATAAATTAAAAAAAATTTAAAAATCTGTCTTCTGAGAAGATTGGGAGTATCGATGAAGTATACGCAAGAATCTTGCCAGATGGGCAAGGAAGACCCACCCAAGATTAGAAAAGAAACATTTTTTGTGATGCCAATCTATGCAAAAATTTTGCTTTCTCTATTTCTCAGAGAGAAGAATTAAATGTTACAATTGACTGAAGATCAGAGATTATAATATATCGATAGTAAAATGATAAGTAAAAAGTAGTCAAAGGATGAGGTTTATGGTTTTAGAGATGGAGCAGCTAATAGTCACTATGGGGAGGGATATTGCAAAACATTAGAGGTGAAGGTTTTGGGCCAGTGGGGGGAGGGTGGGTGTGATTCCTAAGGAACAGATGAAGCTAGAAAACTATGTGCTATTGCCATGAATGGGGACATCTGTCAGAATAATGGTAGGAATGGCTTGGAAAGAAACGCTGTCATCCTAAAACAAAGCCAGCTGATGACTAAGGAGGAATGACCTGTATCTCAGGAAGTAACCAGCGAGTAGATGCCAAAAGTTGGTTGGCTGAAGTTGGCTGAATCCAAAGGAATAAGAACTTTTTCTGTAAGAAAGTTGACAGAGTCCACCAAACAATGGTGTTTCAGCTATTATCATATTGTTTATTTTGTGGGGAGGAAAGCTACAGTGCTGTCCAAGCTGTCGGAGCTAGATGTAATTGACGAACTTCCTGTTCTGAGTTTTGTCTGGCTGTGTCTGTACTAAGCAGGGCACATCAATTATATTAGAAGTAGATAAGAGATGATATTTGATCAGCAATTTAAAAAGTGTTCAATAAAAAAGTCCTTTGAATAGATAGTCAAAGTTATTTTCAACTCAAAGATGGAGCAATGGCATTATAAACACTTATAGAACAAATGAACTTGTATTCTGCTCATTCCAAAGTCACTGAGCTATAAAAGGCACAATTAACAAAACACACAGTTTAGTCATCATTGCAAATGAAAAAGATGCGTTTATCAAGTGTCATTAATTTACATGATTAAGTGTCAAGTGGATGATTCACAAATTTAGGTTCATTTTAAAAGGCAAACATATTTCCCAGTAGCGGACAAGGAACTGAATTGGAAAAACTAAATTAAATTCCATCTAATATTTCTAAGAAGTTTTAGCTTAGTATCAATAACTTAGCCCACAATTATATTCAATGATATTTCCAGATACTCCTTGAAACCCAAGTAAAAACAGAATAACCCACTTGCATTTTCAAGGAAATGTTGTGTCCTTAGCCACCTAATACATGCCACTTGCCACTTAGAAAATTATCATGTTGGGATGCCTGGGTGGCTCAGTCTGTTAAGTGTCAGCCTTTGGCTCAGGTCATGATCCCAGAGTTCAGGGATCAGTCAGGCATCAGGCTCCTTGCTCAGCAGGGAGCCTGCTTCTCCCTCTATCTGCTGCTCCCACAGTTCATGCTCCCTCTCTCTCTTTCTCCGACAAATAAATAAATATTTTTAAAAAAGGGAAAGAAAGAAAATTCACATGTCATTAAAAATTTTTTTTTTTAACAAACTTCTGATGCAGGAACTCATGATAGAGTGAGCGTGGAAACATGGAAAGGAACACACATAGTAAGAGGAGATCTTCAAATGAAATGGGAAGTTTTCCAAATCTCTTTTATATCTATTCACCTATATCCAAATTTATGGATTCTCCCCAAATCTCCTACCTAGCCATCTCCATCACTCTCAAGGATTTCATAATTCCTCCCATAAGTAGAAAATGGAAGTTGTTAGGTGGGATCTTGCTTGATTTTATGCCAAGCAACCTGCAAATGTTTTGATTCCATGTGCATGCTCCTTTCCTTTTATCCTTCCTCCTTCCTCATACATATAGTAGACTGGATGGCTCCCTGTTTTCATTTTCTCCAAAATTGAATTTACCTCATTGCCCATTTACCCATGCTCTTGCCTTCACCAAATGAACAAACAAAAAGAAACTTACTCTTCCTTAAGTGTACCTTTGATCAATAATGGGAAAAATAATTGCCTAGTACTTGAATCTCACATATCTGATTTAGATGATCTTTATTTTTTAAAGATTTATTTATTTATTGGAGAGATAGAGAGAGGAGGTGAGGGGAAGAGGGAGAGAGATACTTGTGCAGATTCCTCCTGAGAAAGAGCTGGGTGTAGAGTGCAGAGCCAGGCACAGGGCTAAGTCTCACCACCTTGAGATCATGACCTGACCTGAAACCACAAGTTGGACCCTTAACCAACTATGCCACCCAGGTGCCCACAATTTAGATGATCTTTAGAAGAGAGTTTAGACATAAACTTTAGAGTCAATGTTAAAATGAATTAAGACTTTGGGGACTGTTGGGATGTAATGAATATATTTTGCTTGCCAGAAGAACATGAGTTTAGGAGGGAGCAGGGGGAGAATTTTATGGAGTAATTTTGTTTCCTCAAAATTCTTATGTTGAATTTTTTTGTTCATGTGTTGAAATCTTAAGCTCCAAAGTGATATAATTTGGAGGTGGGGCTGTTGGGAAGTGATTAGGTCATGAGACTGGAGCCCTCATGAGTTAGATTAATGCTCTTAAAATAGAGACTCCAGAAAGTTCTCTAGTAGTTTCTCTTCCACAATGTGAGGACACAATAAGAAAATGGCTGTTTATGAAAAAAGAAACAGGTCTCACCAGACACTCAATCTACTGACACCTTGATCTTGGACTTCTCAGCCTTCAGAATTGTAAGAAATCAATGTTGATTGGTTAAGCCACCCAGTTTATGGTATTCTATTATAGCAGTTCAAACAGACAAAAACATTGCTCAAGCTAGTGTGTTACACATCTCCTCTTCATCCCATTGGTGATGGAGTAATCTCTGCCCTGGGATTATGGAAATAGCTAAAAACATAATACCCAACATCAGCAGAGGAGATCTACAGCAGTTCTTTTGTCACATATATTCCCAGCTGGGGGATGAGGAGACCATGTCATGTAGGGCCTCCCAGTGCTTGCTTTTGGGATATAACTGAATCAGCAGAGGCTGTGAGAGGTTAACATGCAGTAAGTAAAAAGATGTTGGAGTGACACCTAATTGTTGTGAGGAAGTGTGATTAGCCTGTTTGAATAATTCTGTGGGCTGGTAGGAAACTAAAATCTTCCACTTAGAGATAAGCAAGCTGTGTCCTTAAGCTTTCATGATAAAGAAGACTGTTTGGCTACAGAACCTTATCAATAGGAGTACAGTGATGAAATGAACTTGTGGTTAGGACATTCTAAGGCCCTTGGTTTTCTCAAGATGTCAAGGCATATATAGCAGTAGATTTAATTTTAGACTTCCTTTATAGCTAGGTCATTATTAGATTCTCCCTTTCTTTTTTTTTTTCTTTTTTCCCTTTAACATCCACTCATTTCATATACTCTGTTAACTCTACCATCGTAATAACTCTTAAATCATTACCATGGTCATCTCACTTCTTCCCACCACTTTGGTTTATCCCAGATCTTCTATTAGAACTTGACTTAGCAATAACCTACTCTGACTCTTGTCTCTGAGTTTTCTTGAAATTCTGAGAAGTGTCCCTCCTGTCACTCTCAAAACATTCTTTGCTTGACCTTTTATCAAATATACCATCTGGCAACTATTTTTTTTTTTACCTTATTTTCCCCCTAAAATAGACTTCAAGCTTTAGATATCAGAAACTGTGTTTTGGGGGCACCTGAGTGGCTCAGTGGGTTAAAGCCTCTGCTTTCAGCTCAGGTCATGATCCCAGGGTCCCGGGATCGAGCCCCATATCGGTCTCTCCGCTCTGCGGAGAGCCTGCTTCCTCCTCTCTCTCCCTGCCTGCTTCTCTTGCCTACTTGTAATCTCTGTCTGTCAAATAAATAAATAAAATCTTAAAAAAAAAAAAAAGAAACTGTGTTTTGTGTACTCTACTCCTAATGTATGGTACATAGTAGATAAACAGGGAGTATATGCTAAATTTAAAAAATGACATTGAGGGGCACCTGGATGGTTCAGTGGGTTAAAACCTCTGCCTTTGGCTCAGATCATGATCTCAGGATTCCAAGATCGAGCCCCACATCAGGATCCCCCACTACCCCCACCGCCCGCCTGCCTCTCTGCGTACTTGTGATCCTCTGTCTATCAAATAAATAAATAAAATATTTTAAAAAAAATTTTAAAAATTAAAAAATGACATTCAACTGAAAGCACATCTTTCCTAATCTAGTTAAATCGGCGTGGTTAAAATTGTTAGTCTCAGTGTTCATGACATTTCCAGTTCCTTACTAACACTTTCCTTCCTCATCCCTTCTCATCTTGCTCTGGGCTAAGTTTTGTTTTCAGCATGAACACTGTTTGTATCATCAGTGATGTATTGGCTTTTCCAGGTTCCTAGGAATCACTTTGGTCTTCATGGAACAACACTAAGTCCTGCTATTGGTCTGAGAACCTGACAGAGCAAGGTGATATATTTGTGCTTTCATCCCTCTGGCAGTCCCAGGCAGCACCTGCCATGGGATGGCTGCTGCATCAGCAAACCAAATGGGAAGCAACTGAATGTGTATCTTCGTCCCCAAAGAGAAACCCATTTCCACTGTAGCTAAGCTTGACAGTTTAGGACTCCCATTTGACTCCAAAGGACATGAAATGCTCCACTACTTTTTGAAATCATTTGCTTATATGTGGCTGCAGTTCACACATCCCACTGTGTCCTTTTCTTTCATACATACCCCAAAGGGAAGAGAAATATGAGCTTCTTCTATTCAGAGATTACTGAATAATGTTTGCTAGTCTCAGATTTCATTGGCTTCAACACCGTTATTTGTGGAAAATATGTGGTTGAATCTCAAAGCCAACAACATTCCCCCAGGGTACCCATTAGGCAGAAGGGGAGCACAGTTGTAAACAATCTGTTTGTAAAACAGAGGCCTCTAGAAGAGAGGGCATCAAAATTGTGTTTGTTGAATATTTCATAGCCTAAAATGTACAATTTACAGACAGGGAGGGAACTGTAAAAGATAGTCACTCATAACACTGTTTCTAGGAAAGACATTTTCTCTTGTCTTTCAGTGATTTTGTGGGGGAAGTTAGAATGTGAATGAGCAGCAGAGAGAAAGCACATGACATGAGAAAACGTGGGGTAAAATGTTTCCCAAAAAATTGTTTCTTTTAACTGATTACCCATGAAATGGTTTTATAAGTGCGTACTTTGCCATAGGCTTGAGATAATTTGTTTCACGTTATCTAGTAAACAACACAGATGGACAGAAATCATAATTAAGAAGGAACCATCTGTGTAGGATTGCAAGGTACATTTTTTTATTTTCTAGAGATAAGAAGATGGCTTCAGCTTGGATATAATAGATTCATAGGTTTTACTTTTGTGTCTAATGTCTCTACAGGTTTAAAAAAAATCTCTAAAGTTGCATATCAAAATATGTGTGTACATATACATATAGTTTTTAGAAAGAGAGTGCATGGGGCGCCTGGGTGGCTCAGTGGGTTAAAGCCTCTGCCTTCGGCTCAGGTCCTGATCCCGGGTCCTGGGATCGAGCCCTGTATCGGGCTCTCTGCTCTGCGGGGAGCCTGCTTCCCTTCCTCTCTCTCTGCCTGCCTCTCTGATGACCTGTGATCTCTGTCAAATAAATAAATAAAATCTTAAAAAAAAAAAAAGAAAGAAAGTGCATAATAACTGTAATCAGGATTCTCATGCCTTCTTATTGCCAAATTCACCAAATTTTTATAATTACATAGAGAGATGGACCTAGTCAAATGAATAAAAACTCACATGCCTATATAACTCTTGATTGTTTTGTTTCCACTTTCAACCAGCCTATTCCATTTCATGTTTTAATTAAGAGCTTTCAACCAGCTATCCTATTTAAATGATAGATTGATTGATTAGTTGGTTGGTTGATTTTAGGTAGGCTGCTTGCCTAGCCTGGAGCCCAGTGTAGGGCTTGAACTCAGGACTGTGAGATCCAGACCTGAGCTGAGATCAAGAGTTGATCACCCAATGCACTGAGCCACCCAAGTGCCCCTCCATTTAAATGTTTTCAATGTTTGTTCTGTTTCAAGTTGTAGAAAATATATAATTGTTTATTGTGAGTACTTGGTTTCCCAATGTAGATTGCCCTGTTTTTAATATTTATTTTGTATGTATTGCCTTATTTTAGAAAAATGTTAATTTTTCTGAAGGCCTACTACAATAAAGAAATAAAAAATAACCTACATTGTGAGAGAAACATTTATAACACATATATGTGATGAAAGGCTCATATGCAGAATTCTAGAAAAACACTACAGATCAATAAGAAAAATCAGACAGCCTAACAGAAAATAGGCAAAATACTGGGTCAAAAGAGACCCAGTATTTTTACAAAAG
This sequence comes from Mellivora capensis, assembly GCA_004024625.1. Classification (NCBI taxonomy): domain Eukaryota; kingdom Metazoa; phylum Chordata; class Mammalia; order Carnivora; family Mustelidae; genus Mellivora; species Mellivora capensis. Next base: position 73,105 of record PISX010008163.1, on the reverse strand, counting down.
AGAGTGTAGATATGGACTTTAAACATTAAAAAAGTGCTTAATTTTATTGGAAATGAGAATTTAAAATCATAATGGGATACTATCACCCTTCTACCAGAAGACTAAAATTAAAATAAAATAAAATAGAAGAAAGAAATGTAATAGAAAGTATTCATCAGAATGAGAAGCTACTGGAATTCTCTACCGTAGTTGGTAATATGAATTGGTACAATCTCTTGAGAAAATTGGCATATGCCCATGGCTCAGGAATTCTACTTGTGGTCATATGTCAAACAGGAATAAATAAATAGGTTCATTAAAAGACATGGACAAAAAAGTTTATATCCTAAAAGTGGAAATTATCTAAATGCCTATCAACAGTAAAATAATTAATTTTGAAGCACACAATGGAATATTACACAACAATGGCAAAAAAAATAGTAAAGGGTCTATTCAATAGCATGACTAAATCCCATTATCATCACATTGCATAAAAGAAAACACAGATAAGCATATATTGTAAGATTTCATACATTTTATTTTAAAAACAGGTAAAATTAATTTGTGCTTTCAGAAATCAGAATAGTGTTTTAGAAGGCAGTAGTTTCCTTTAGAGATCGTTATTTGCAAAGGGAATGAGGGTCTTCTGGAAGCTGATAATGTCCTATTTCCTGATTTTAGGGCTGAGTACATGGAGAATGTAATCTTGGAAAATAAACTGAAGCAGCATACTTTGATGTGTGTATTTTTTATGTATATGATATACTTAATAAACAGTGTATTTAAAAAGAAAGCTCCTTGGTGCCTCTATGTTCTTTTTCTTTTGTCCAGAAAGAAGATATGGTGGCTGAAGTTGTAGGACCATCCCATAACTACGAGCTGAACTTGAACACAGGAGCCACACATGAAGGGTGATGAAATAAAAAGGCAGAGGGAACTAGTGGCCCTTAAGACATTGTAGAATCTCTAATCCAGACTTGGTTAGGCCAAAATTTTGCATGAGAAGAAAAATATATATATATATATATGTATATGTATATATGTGTATATTCCTTTTTTCCCCCTTTTTTTGGTTTGGCTGATCTCCCACCCAATAAATAAATAAGGGAACAAAAGTAAATTGAAACTGATAAATAGAAGGAAGTATAAACATTCAGTACTCCCCAAATTACCCACCTTGTGGAAAGGGCAAGGTGTTAGACATGTAGAGAGTGGTTCTGCAAGTTTATACCAAAATAAGATTTTTTTTTTTTAAGATTTTATTTATTTGGAAGAGAGAGATACAGCAAAGGAGTGAACAAAAGTAGGGAGAGTGGAAGAAGGAGAAGTAGGCTTCCTGCAGAGCAGGGAGCCTGATGTGGGGCTCAATCCTAGGACCCTGGAACCATGCCCCTAGACAAAGGCAAAGGCTTAACAACTGAGCCACCCAGGCACTCCAAAACAAGGAATTTGTTAGTAGGGTATTCTTTGGCATCTCTGCATTCATATTTTAAATTGATCTTCACCCCTATTGACCCATTTAGGAGTTCAGCATTCAGCATAAAGATTTTATTACCATATAAGCTTTATCACACTGTCATTTATCTGCATACATTGTGGTCTTCCCTACTGCATCCTGAGCTTGTTCAGGGAAAGGACTCTTTCATATTTACCCTTCCTAGCAAATACAGTTTCATTAGCCTTCATTTTAGTGTTCTTCAGAGATACTGTATTTCTTACAAATTACAGATTTGTGGCCCCCCTGCATCAATCAAGTCTATGGGAACCAATTTTCCAACATTTGTTCACTTAGTGTCTGTATGTCACATTTAGTAATTCTCACAGTATTTCAACTCTTTTCATTATTTTTACATTTGTTATGGTTACTTGTGATCAGTGATTACAATTTGCTGAAAGTCCATATAATAGCAATTTTTAGCAACAAAGTATTTTTAAATTAAGATATGTATATTGTTTTTCTAGACAAAATGTTATTGCACACTTTACAGACTACAGTATAGTATAAACTTAACTATCACAGGTCCTGGGAATCCAAGAACTTAATTTGACTTTCTTTATTGAGATAGTCACTTTATTGCTGTGGTCTGGGTAAAATGTCTTGGGATGTGACTTCATTTAAAGCAACGAGGCCCCTAACTATCGTAGGTGAGCAAAAGTGTCAAGGGTTAGTGTTTTGTCTTGATAAAGATGTTCATCCCAGTGACACATAGCCCCTTCAGACACTTTTTTAATTTTTTTAAAATGCAGATTTTTGCTTTAAGAACATACATACCAATACCCCTAGAACCTCAGTACCTTCTGTAATGTTTCTCCGACCTTGCTCATAGAAATTTATGATCTGAGGTTAGCGTAGATCATTCCCAAGGAGAACTGTATAATTTTAGTACATATGTCCCTATCAATAAAGAATACACACTTTGCTTTGGGCATATTAAAATTTAGATGGCACTTTATACGGCATCCAAGTTGAGGAATAGTTTTCAACTTTTTCTTAATGCAACATTATATTTTTGAAACTTATCCATATTGACATACATAGTTAAGGCATTATGAGTATTTTCCCATGACAGTCCTCAAAATTTTATTCCATATAAACATATATATGTGTTTTGAAATGTCTGAATCATGCAGCATTTTGTTGTTTCAGAGAATTTTTTTTACTAACACACTGGGTGGAGTGTATCTTGCAATGAGGTGTCCACGTTTATATTCAACTCTATACTGGGTTTCTGTATTACTGTCTTGAAATGATCTTGGCACTAGATAGCTTTAGCTCAACTTTTGCATTCTGATTTCATTTTACTTAAAGCCTTACAGAGAACTAGATGAATATTTAAGTAAATAAATATTATTTTTGGCCTCATGGATAACACATTTGATCCTACTTTCTTACTGGTTATGTATTTATGTTTCATAAGTCTCACATTTCTCGGGAGATTTCAATCTGCATAAATGGATTAAAGTTATCAGCATCTCTAGGACATTTAGCAGGTAAATTTTAATGTCCACTTAAGAAAACAGAACCTAAGATATAGTAATTAATATATTCAACTAAGTGATACATTCAAAATATCATAAAATAACTAAGACAAAAATTCTATTAGTGGATTAAAGCATATTCAGGTTGAATTAAACATGGAGTAATTTGAGTTAATATATGAAGACATCAACAAAATTCTCTCCCATGCCTTTTCCAAATTACACACTGTTAACAGATTATGCCAGAGGCAATGGAGAATCATGGAGTGTTGTTTTCAGAGCTATAACGATTAAGGTCTAGATTCCCTAGCCTTGCATTTATGAGCCTCCACAATGCAGATGGGATTTGCCTTTTTAAATTCTACCTTATTCATGTTCATATACACTAGACCCTAGCCAAATTGACTTGTTTGCAATTCCAGTACATATTCCTTTCCCCACGTGTGTGCTTTAGCTCTTGATTTTCCATCTGCCTGGAATTTTGTTCTCCCATCATATTTTCCTTGTCTCTACTGTCCCTTATGCAAAGCTCTGCATGAATACCGAGTTCTTCATGATTATTTGCTGACTCCTCACCTTCCCTCTTTTACAATAATTAATTCACTCTTTTATTTTTATTGCACCTGATTCATGCTGGGCACTATGCTAGATTCTGAGCACATATGCAGAACAACACATGTTTCTTGTAAGAATTGACATATTAGAGAATGTGGCAGAGAAGTTCCTTATGAACTAGTTGTAATATAGAATGATTAAATGCAATGACTAAAGTAAGCACAGCTCTATGCAAATGTAAACAAGTGGGACTAATTCTGTTTGGGGGGCACCTAGGAACATTTTTCTCTGTCCTAATATTTCAATAGTTATTAAACAAGGGAAGTACACAAAAACAATTCAAGGAGAGAGTACTAAGCACAGCCCTGTGCCTTACACTTTCCTCCTACATGCCTAAGTGTGAGCCTTGCATAAAACCTGACATACATGATGGATATAAAGATATGGTGAATGAATATATTAATTAAAAAAAGGATGACTTGCTAAAGGACCGAAGTGTGGGTGAAATGTAATTTAGAAAAGCATTCACTTAGGAAAAGAGGCAAGATTGGGAAAGTCAGGATCACGATGCAGTCTCAGATAACAGGCAACTACAATCCCACAAATAGATGTGGGATTCATCTTCAACAACAGTTGTCTTATAGCAGGAAGTTTTGTTGTTGTTGTTGTTGTTGTTGTTGTTGCTGTTTTCATTAGAACTGTGTGTATCCTTGTGTTATCACTGTAACTAGACTGCAGTATCTCATCATCAGGATGAATAACTGATGCATCTTTTGTCCTTGAGACCATGCAGAATGGTATGTAGCTCACATATATTGTTCAATGAAGAAAACTTTGCAGGAGATTTGGTTAAAGTTGATAGTATGGCACAAAGTACTGGTAAAGTCTATCCCATGGAAGTAGTGTATCTACAAGGCATACATTGGAAATACAACAGATCTCTAGTTATGTCTCACAATGGTGAAAATTCCAACAATAATCCATATTGATAAATTTTCACCTCGATGAGGCCATGCACATGTAATCAGCACTTTGTGTATTTCCCACTGTGTTGAGTTGGGAACATTATTATTTCTGTGTTACCAATGATGAAACTGACGCACAAGGAAGTTGAACACATTGCCTAGTGTATTAGAGCTAGAGGATAAAAGTATTGGATACTAAAACCCAAACTCTTATTGCTTGGATTCTAAATCTAAGATGTATCATTTGTTCTTTTTTAAAATTATTTTTATTAACATATAATTTAATATTTGCCCAGGGGTACAGGTCTGTGAATCATCAGGCTTACACACTTCACAGCACTCACCATAGGACATACCCGCCACAGTGTCCATAACCCAAACATCCTATTCCTACCCCCCCCACCTCCCAGCAACCCTCAGTTTGTTTTGTGAGATTAAGAGTCTCTTATGGTTTATCTTCCTCTTGATCCCATCTTGTTTCATTTTTTCCTTCCCTACTCCCCACAAACCCCTGCCCTCCCTCTCAACTTCCTCATCTCAGAGAGATCAGATGATAATTGTCTTTCTCTGATTGACTTATTTTGCCAAACAAAATACCCTCTAGTTCCATCCACGTCATTGCAAATGGCAAGATTTTGTTTCTTTTGATGGCTGCATAGTATTCCATTGTAGATATATACTACCTCTTCTTTATCCATTCATCTGTTGATGGACATCTAGGTTCTTTCCCGAGTTTGGCTATTGTGGACATTGCTGCTATAAATATCCGAGTGCACGTGCCCCTTCGGATCACTACATTTTTACCTTGAGGGTAAATACCTAGTAGTGCAGTTGCTGGGTCATAGAGTAGCTCTATTTTCAACTTTTTGAGGAACCTCCATGCTGTTTTCCAGAGTGGTTGCTTCAGCTTGCATTCCCATCAACAGTGTAGGAGGGTTCCCCTTTCTCTGAATCCTCACCAGCATCTGTCATTTCCTGACTTGTTAACTTTAGCCATTCTGACTGGTGTGAGGTGGTATCTCATTGTGGTTTTGATTTGTATTTCCCTGATGCTGAGTGATGTGAGCTCTTTTCCATATGTCTGTTGGCCATCTGGATGTCTTTTTTGCAGACATCTCCTGCCCATTTCTTTTTTTTTTTCTTTTAAGATCTTTTATTTATTTATTTGTCAGATAGGGAGAGAGAGAGAGTGAGCACAGGCAGACAGAGTGGCAGGCAGAGGCAGAGGGAGAAGCAGGCTCCCTGCTGAGCAAGGAGCCTGATGTGGGACTCGATCCCAGGATGCTGGGATCATGACCTGAGCCAAAGGCAGCTGCTTAACCAACTGAGCCACCCAGGCATCCCACCATTTCTTGATTGGGTTATTTGTTCTTTGGGTGTTGAGTTTGATAAGTTCTTTATAGATTTTGGATACTAACCCTTTATCTGATATGTCATTTGTGAATATCTCTTCCCATTCTGTCAGTTATCTTTTGGTTTTGTTGACTATTTCCTTTGCTGTGCAAAAGCTTTTGATATTGATGAAACCCCAATAATTCACTTTTGCCCTTGCTTCCCTTGCCCTTGGCAATGTTTCTAGGAAGAAGTTGCTGCAGCTGAGGTCAAAGAGGTTGCTGCCTGTGTTCTCCTCAAGGATTTTGATGGATTCCTGTCTCATATTGAGGTCTTTCATCCATTTTGAGTCTATTTTTGTGTGTGGTGTAAGGAAATGGTCAAGTTTCATTCTTCTACATGTGGCTGTCCAATTTTCCCCACACCATTTGTTGAAGAGTCTGTCTTTTTTCCATTGGACATTCTTTCCTGCTTTGTTGAAGATTAGTTGACCATAGAGTTGAGGGTCTATTTCTGGGATCTCTATTCTGTTCCACTGATCTATGTGTCTGCTTTTGTGCCAATATTATACTGCCTTGATGATTACAGCTTTGTTATAGAGCTTGAAGTCTGGAATTGTGATGCCACCAACTTTGGCTTTCTTTTTCAACATTCCTCTGGTATTTGGAGTCTTTTCTGGTTCCATATAAATTTTAAAATTATTTGTTCCATTTCTTTGAAAATAAAAGATGGTATTTTGATAAGGATTGCATTAAGTGTGTAGATTGCTTTAGGTAGCATAGACATTTTCACAATGGTTGTCCTTCCAATCCAGGAGCATGGGATATTTTTCCATTTCTTTGTGTCTTCCTCAATTTCTTTCATGGGTACTTCATAGTTTTCTGAGTACAGACTCTTTGCTTCTCTGTTTAGGTTTATTCCTAGGTATCTTATGGTTTTAGGTGCAATTGTAAATGGGATCGACTCCTTAATTTCTCTTGCTTCTGTCTTGCTATTGGTGTAGAGAAATGCAACTGATTTCTGTGCATTTGCATCATATGTTTTGAACAGCATCATTAACTGACAATTAAGGGACAGTTTTAAAACATTTGATTAAAAATAGATTACTTGGCAGTAAGTATATCTCTTAATTAGTTTTCTAGAGCTTCCATAACAAAGTACTATCACTAGAGGACTTAAACAACAGAAAGTTATTGTCTCACAGCTCTGGAGAATAGAAGCCCAAAATCAAGGTGTTGTCAAGGTCGGTTCCTTCTGAGGGTTGTGAAGGAAGGGTCGGTTCTAACATTTCTCTGTGGTTTGCAGAGAGCTGTCCTCTCTCTGTATCTTCACATGATCTTTGCTCTATGTGTATTCTTCCATATCTTAATTTCATTTTTTTATAATGACACCAGTCTTATTGAATTAGTGTTAATTTTAATGACCTCACATTACATTGATTACCTCTATAGAGATCCTATCTCCAAATAAGGCCATATTCTGAGGGTTGGGACCTCAACATATGAATTTTGAGGAAAACAATTTAATTCATAATACTTGCCATGAGTAAAGAATAAACAATACATTAGTGAAGTTTAGATTGAAATTTGTGTTTCTTTCAAAGGGAATATTCATTATTTAAGAAGTACAGTCTGAATGGGATAAAAGACCTGAACATGAGGCAGGAATCTATCAGAATCCTAGAGGAGAACACAGGCAGTAACCTCTTCAACATGGGCCACAACAACTTCTTTCAAGACATGTCCCCAAAGGCAAAGGAAACAAGTGAAAATCAACTTCTGGGACTTCATCAAGATCAAAAGTTTCTGCACAGCAAAGGGAACAGTCAACAAAACAAAGAGGCACCACAGACAGAAGGCTGATATCCAAGATCTATAAAAAACTCCTCAAACTCAACATACACAAAACAGATAATATCATCAAAAAATGGGCAGAAGACATGAACAGACACTTCTCTAAAGAAGACATAGAGATGGGTAACAAGCACATGAAAAAATCTTGATCATCGCTAGTTATCAGGGAGATTCAAATTAAAACCACATTGAAATACCACCTTACACCAGTTAGAATGGCCAAAATCAACAAGACAGTAAACAACAAGTGTTGGAGAGGATGTGGAGAAAGGGGAACTCTCTTACACTGCTGGTGGGAATGCAAGTTGGTACAGCCACTTTGGAAAACAGTGTGGAGATTCCTTAAGAAATTAAAAATAGAGCTACCTTATGACCCTGCAATTGCGCTACTGGGTTATTTACCCCAAAGATACAGATGTAGTGAAAAGAAGGACCATCTATACCCCAATGTTCATAGCAACAATGTCCATACTTGCCAAACTGTGGAAAGAACCAAGATGTCCTTCAACAGATGAATGGATAAAGAAGATATGGTCCATGTATACAATGGACTATTACGTTTCCATCAGAAAGGATGAATACCCAACTTTTGTATCAACATGGACGGGACTGGAAGAGATCATGCTGAGTGAAATAAGTCAAGCAGAGAGAGTCAATTATCATATGGTTTCACTTACTTGTGTCAGGGGAGCGTGATAACCACTACACTATGGAAACAGTTTCACTTACGTGTGGAGCATAAGGAATAACATGGAAGACATTGGGAGATGGAGAGGAGAAGTGAGCTGAGGGAAATCAGAGGGGGAGACAAACCATGAGAGACTGTGGACTCTGAGAAACAAACTGAGGGTTTTGGAGGGGAGGAGGATGGGGGGTTCGGTGAGCCTGGTGGTGGGTATTATGGAGGGCAAGTATTACATGGAGCACTGGGTAAGGTCCATAAACAACAAATTTTGGAACACTGAAAAAATATTAAATTAAATTTTTAAAAAGAAATTAAAAAAAAAGAAGTATAGTCTGAATGAATATCCATTTGAAATTTTAAATAAATAGTATTTAAACTCCTAGATTTTAAGGGAGTTTGGGAGTTTATGATAGTAAATCCTTCAAAAATCATATTTGCTATTAAAACTACTCTGTAAAGTCTAATTTGAAATGAAAATGTAATTCTCTGTATGTTAATATTATATGCTCTCTGTATATCTTGAACTGATTTAGGCTAAATTTGACTCTTGTTCAACAAACATATTGTGTTTAATTTAAGACTAAGTTTAATCTAATATTAATTTTATATGGACATATTTTTAGCCTGTTTTGAAAGGTTAAAAAAATAGCAGTTTTTTTTTGTTTTTGTTTTTGTATTTTGCCTAAAAGTCACTTATCATTAAAATAATAGAAATGAAGAGTATACAGAAAAGAGAAAAGGGAGAGAAATAATCAACAGGGTTACTAATATTCCACTTATGCAAATCACTCTCATTTCTATTTCAATACCAAAAAACAAGCATGAGTATAAGCCATTTTCATAAACAATAGATAACACAGCTGTTCCACAGAGGCCGTTGTAAAATTCACTTTTATTAATTAGGAAGCTTATTCAAGAAAGGAAAAAAAACAAAGAAAAGAAAAACCTCTTTAACCTCCATTGATCACCTAGGAACACCCTCCTGTAATTGGTGATGAACTGCCTTAATCATGGTAGAATAATGGATTTCACACTAAGAATTCCAGTGTTCTTGAGCTCAAACATTCTTCACAGATTCCCTCTATAGCATTTGGGTTTCAATTTCCTTCAAATTTGATTTGTTTAAAAAGGGCTTTACTGCTAAAGCAACTGGTTCCATTTCCCAAGTGCTCAGAAGACCAAAAATAAAAGACTTTATGCTTGGTTAGTCTTGCATTCAGCATTCTGGAAGCTGTAACTCCTCAGGAGAATAACTATTTTTTTCTGGAACAATCTAAACTACTGCTATACCTCAAAGTAATTAGTAGAAGGTTTAGCTTTTCTTCCAACTGCATTTCACTCTGAAACTAAAACTATAGGATTATTCAGAAGTAGTCTTTGTTTTGCAAACACACAATATTGAATACTGTGAAGTGATATGAAACGGTACAAAGACAGAGATGGCACAATAAAATGAAATTCAAGGCTGTATTTCACATTTTTAAAATGTGTTTTTTCAATTCTGTGTATTTATAATATCCTCAAAATGCACTAACAGTTTGCATAAGTGTTTGGCATTTAATGAGATGAAATCAACAGAGACTAGTGACTGCCTAAATACAATTAAAGATACTACCCTTTTAGTTTTTCTCAGAATGACTAATGGTCATGAAAACAAGGTGAATGCCTAAATTAATATTCACACTCAAATACATCACGAAAAGGGTTTAACCCACACCACTGTACTGGAAATATTGTCAGATGAAGTTTGTAATGGGGGAATAAAGTGAAAAGGGTGGGAGAACATTTTCCACTGATTTCAAACAAGGCTAACTTTTTAGGTGGGGGAAAAGAAAAGAGCAAATATTTTTAATGCTTGGGCCAGCCAGTTGTTTTTCCAGTTGTTGTTGTTTTTTAATAGAAACTTTTAAATTTGATTTTATTACTAAATCATGATGACCCATAAATCAAACATGAATTCTGCTTCTAAAATAACTGTTTGGTGGGCTAGAATGGGGCTAAGTGCAAGATGTGCATTATTCTCAGATAGTTTAAATCTATGGATTATTCATACTCTCACATTAGTGAAAGCTTTTTCTTGTTAAAGCTGTACTTATTTTTTTTTAAACAGGTGGTTTGAATTACAGAAAGCCCTGCAATAATTTAATCTTCCCTTAAAGTAAATAAACTAAATTAGATTTCTTATAGGTAGACATAGGATTTTTTAAAAATGTAGAGACAATTTCCTATATCTCCTAGGACAGGAGGCCTACTTGATCCTTCATATTAAATTTTGGATACAAGAAAAAAGTATTTAAAAATAAACAAATAAGATTAAATTTCTGAAAACCTGCAGCCATGGGTGGAGAGTAAAAGAATCCACATCTGTGTCATCCTGAAATACCAATTTGTATTGCCACTTTGTTTTTCTCCTTGTAAAATATGTACAGGTCTAGAAGAATTCTAAACTTTCTGGGGCCCTGGAGATTTGTTAATTTACCAAAACAAATAAACAAACAAACACATGCGTAAGACAATTTACATGTGACTCTGCCAATTACACACATTTTTATTGTGCCCCAAGCATTCCAGGTGCCTCTCGGTAGTCTGTCTTCTGATGGATTATTAAGGATAAGTTTATGGGATTCAATACTGCAGCTCACATTTTTAACTCAGATTGAATAGCTCTTTCCCGTTGCATTCAGCAGCTCCTGGCTTGACCTCCCTCCCAAACATCTGCAGCCATTTCTTATCTGTAGAACCCTTTCCCTTAACCTGCACAGAGCTATCCTGGGGGTCTCCCAAAAGAATAAAAATAAAGATTCATCTTGGATTGTTCTCAATGTGTGCTAAGTTCAAATGGAGATAGTTGATGAAATTTTTTTCCTACCTAGGTTGCCAACACATTATACCTCATATCGTATTTAAGGAAAAAAATCAAAGCTAACTTCATAAGATCAGCTAAGAACAGGTTGTCAGTCTAGAAACGTGCAGTCTGTATAAAATTTATGGAACATTTTGTATTGCTATATATTACCTTTGCTCAAGGAAAGCGCATGATTTGTGTCAAACACTGATTGAGTCTCGAAGTTGTTTGTGAGGATAGAATGCTTTGTACGATTTACAAGCCAAATTCCAAAGTAAACTTTACTTTGCTCCGAGAGTTTGTGATTTTCTTGTATACTGGTCTTGAAAGGCTAAACCATGGTCTTTTAATTGTTCAGCAAATTTTTATTGAATGATTACTATGTGCCAGAAACTGAGATTGGTGTTCTGGGTACAACAGGGATTGACTCAGGAAGGAATAAATTCCTTTATGGATTTGTTTGTTTGTTTGTTTGGTCTGATCCAGAAGATGCGTGTCAGATAAGGAATGGCATCTAATGAATGCAGTGTTAAGGGTAGGATAGGAACTAGGGGTATTGATCCCAGGGTACTAACCTAATCAAGTAGAACACTGAGGAAGAAGAGAAGGTTTTCTTGAGGGGCAGTCATTTATTCTGAAACTTGAAGGATGGTAAATAAATTGCTAAATAGAAGAAGAGAAAATAATAAAAGAAGTGGAAAGGGGGTTCCATGCAGAAGACACTTGTCAGAGGCCCTGAGGTGGGACAGAACAAGACAGTCTGCAGCTTCGTGAGGTTCTTCTTCCATCAAACTTGAGCATAGATGGATTTCATAATGAAATAAGAACACAGGCTGTTCTTCTCCAGTTGACATCCCAACGACTGTATAGCAGGCCAAAGACTTGAATACTGAGAACAATGCAAAAGACTGAACAGTTCACGATCTGAAAGGCAATGGTGCATGAAAGCCAGAAATACAAGTAAGTGCAAATGAAATATTTTCACCTTCATTACAGAAGTTTAATTTGGAATGGCTCCAAACGTTGTTGCCTATACTGTGCTCAGCAGATGAACTAGAGTATATCATTTACTAATTCACTGATGTTCTTATTAAATCTTACTCAAAAGTGTGTATTCAATAAAATGATAGCATTTAAAAATACGTATAAAGCTGGATTTAGAGCTTCAAATGAGAGCAAGAGAGCATACACAAGTAGATTAATTTGAGATATGAAAATGGAAATTGTTACGCCATTCAAAGGCGATATGTTGTCATTGCTTTCCAATATAAAAGAAAAATAATTCCAAGTCATTTAACCAATTTGTCCTTAGCATGAAAGTTGTAGCTTTGCTTTGCAATCTTTCTTTTTTGTTTATTATTTATTGAACACCAGTATGCAGTACTATATAAATCATCATAGTCACAGTCCCTACCCTTAAGGCATACAATCTAAGTCAGAGAGAGAAAACAATTCAGACATAAAATATGTCAAATGTGTTGATTAAACTCTGAAGATTGAGACTCTTAATTATAAATATGTCTTCATAGCTTAGGAGTGAAAACTGTAAATAAGACAAAAGGCAAAATAATGGGGAAATCACATTCTAGGCGTGTTTTAGAACTATAGTTTGTTATTACTTATGATTAATAGTTATAATTTTAGATTGAGTATACTCTTATTGAACAAAAAAGAAATGGGAATATAATATAAAGTTTTGGAGAAGGTGGTGCCAGTATTACCTACTATTTTCTGTTAACCTTTATCATTTCTCATTTCCTCAGAAAACATAATTCTGTTTCATAATAACCCTTCATTATATTCTTAGTAACAATGATTTTACTTTATGAATCCACTTTGTTTTATGAAGGAAAATGAGGAGAAGCAGAAAAATAAAAATAAAAAAAAATCTCAGGTTTCCATTAAAATCTTCTCACTTTGCTTTCAACTTACCCAAGATTTCTTAGCTCTGTGCTCTCTATTTTCACAAGAATAAAGATGTTATTTAAAGACCATCCTTCACATAATGCTAACCTCAGCTACAATGGGAAGGTCATTACACTTGCCCAAAGTTCAATGTGGAATGGATGGATATAAATGGATGGACACACAGATATATCTATCTACATCATTCTCAAATCAAATCTATACAGATATCTACTGATCTATCTATATCTTTAAAACTCGACACATGGTAGTTCCTCTAGTTCCTCAATGTGTATGTGTTTATTTCAATTCAATCTTATCCTTTGGCTGTATTTTAAACATAAGCCCCACTTTTAGAGAACTTGAATTCTAGTATACAAAATTATAAAAATTGTGTTAGGACACACTATTCAAAGAGTACAAAATTCAGAATTGGTAAGCCCTTCCGTAAACGTAAAATGTGATTAGATTTTAAAAAGCCAATTTAAAGAAAAATTTTGGAGTAAATCAAGTATATCTGAGAATTTACGAAAAGCTCAGTGTCATTGCAGATTTTAATTCAAAGCAAATAATGCCAGAACCTTAGGATGTGAATTTGGTTTGTGTAGTTAGTCATTGATATCTTTGGAATATATGTGAATATACATTTAAGAATTGTCTACAGAAGATGTCTTTATTTTTAATTAATCTTAGGCTGTGTTTCAAATGTATGAGAAGAAACCATGTGTTGACCCATATCTGGCTATGACTTGAGACTGTTTCAGATTAAGAGAATCTAGGATTGGAAATTGATACAATCTCATTATCAAAGTTGTCCAGTTGTTGATTTGAGCCTCACCACATTGTCATAAAAGGCACTATTAGGGATTTGACTTCCTTCTTTATCTGTGTAGGAGAATAGATTTGTCACAGAGCTCCGGCCCTAGAGTCATACTGATAAAGATTCAGGTTTTATCCCACCTACTGACTTTGTGACATTGGGTAATATGAACTTTCTCCAAACCTTTTGTCCCTTAAGTTTTAATGATAATACGAATACTTCCCTAAAAATTTGTTCTGAGTATTAAATCCGATAGTACATGAAACACTTAGATCCCATCTGCAGTGTTATTACCCTGACAAAGAGGAGACCATACCCAAGTTCACCCAGCTATCAGTCAGGAGCTGACAATCTGTAGTGGTTGACTGTAAATTAAGTGCCCACATAATAGAAAGAAGCAGGCAGAAATGAGTGTGTTCTTAATGTGAAAATGTGGAGAAGAACATATCAGGTTAGTTGACATCTGGTCAATGTTTCTGAAGTACTTAGGTAACAGAGCAAGGACCTGGCTGGCACACGCAGAGCAATGTCCAAGCGCTATTCACTTCTTGGGGACTGGTTCCCCTACTTTGTATCTGGGATTTTTCTGTGAGACCACCTTTGAGAGACTCAAGTGTCAAATGACTCCCTAATGAGTCTGGGACCTAATTTCAGAGATAGAAAAGAGTTGAAATTGAAATGTCTTTTATGATTACTTGTGGCATATGAATGACTTGAACCATTGCCAATTTTGACAGGATTATCCTCATATTCTAGAGGTGAACTTGTGTCTAAATATCTTCCAAACTTGCCCTGTGTTCTTTGCTGGGATTGCAAGCATTCCTAGTCAAAGCATATGGATTACTTCCTGTACAGTTTACTTCTTCAGTAGTATTTATAATAAATATTTGTTAAGTGTACCATTTGCAAAGTGGCTGAGAACATTACATGATATATGTCATTTTCTCCATTTTATTGATGAAGAAATACAGTTCACAGCACTAGAAGTGACAACACTGAGATGCAAATCCAGGTTGTATGCTTCCAGAACCAATGAATATAACCACTAAGTTATGTGCCTCAGCAGTCCTGCTCCACTGAGTGGAGCTTAATCAGTGCACCTTCTAGTAATGGAAAAACAGGGAGGAAAGGCAGCATGATAGAAAATGGATCATGGTATGTCCCCTTGCTAAATTCATATGTTGAAAGTCATAATCTATAGTACTTCAGAATATGACCTGATTTGAAAACAAGGTCATTGCAGATGAAATTAGTTAAATTAAAATGAGGTTGTTAGAGTGGGTCCTAATCCACTATTACCTGTGAACTTATAAAAGAATGCCATGTGAAAGGAAAGAAACATATATAGAAAATAGATGATGTGAAGACATAAAGAGGAGATGGCCATCTTCATGCCAGGGAGAGAATCTAGACACTCTCCTCCCTCACAGCCCCCAGAAGAATCAGCAGAGTGAACACCATGATCTTAGACTTCTAGACACCAGAACACTAAGAAAATATATTCCTGCTGTTTAAGCCACCCAGTGGGTAAGACAGCCTTAGCAAACCAATACAGACAATCAGACTAACATACCATTTTCATTCTACCAGCCAAGGGGGGGGCGGTTGGAAGAAAGAAATCATTCAGTTAAGAATTGTTAAGTTAAGTTAAGAATGAAATGTTCCACACATGGGAGCCCAGCTTTGGCTTTGAAACCAAAAATAGCACAGGAACCTGATGTTGAGGACAAGACAAAAAAAGCACTTTCTTTTAGTAAAAGTATCTTTCATTGAGCACATTCGATGGATGGGCTGGTATATCATTGGGCAAACAGACCTTGATCAGTCCCTGATTTCTTTCAGTGTGGCTCCCATGGCTCACTCAAAATTCTTCTGGGAACTGCGTGTCTCCTTCCAGAATCCATATGCTTCTGCCTTCTGTTCCATTCTGAGATCCTAACAACTTTACCTGCTGCCACTGTATTTCTGTCTTTCGTTAAGGCCAGTAGTGTAAGTAAAATTTATAGCTTGGCTATAGAGAAAACAATGAGCACACAGACTCTGAAAAACCTGCATTAATATTTTTTCAATTGATAAAAGTGAATTGAAATGTTCTCAAATAAATGTCCAAAATTGTTAAAAAATGGAAAACATCATCTCAGTCCAATGTGGTCTTTTGATTTGTAGACAATAGGACTTTAAAGCCCATATGCATTTCTTGGTAAGCAAGTTTGAATTTTTTAGTGTATTGGTCTTTTGAGCTAAAGACTAGTATGATTGAGAAGGGCCAGAAAAAGGGAAAGCAAGTTTTTCTGTAAACTCAGAGGAAGGGAAGTCATTCCAACACTATACTTCATAGTGGGGGTGTTCTTCAAGTAGGGGAAGAGTAGATAGATCAGTTAACTAGCTGAGATACACCTGTCCCCTCCTTCAATGCCTGGAGATCTTCATGTGCAGAAGACTTTTATTTCATGGACTTGAGCTTCATCTTAGTTCCCAAATGGGTAAGGATAACCAGGAAGCAAGAAAAAATCATTTGTTGTTTCCATTTACTCAGTTAGTGTTTACCAACTACCAGGTTCCATAGTGTTCCAGATTCAGTAAGGAGCGAAACTAATAGAACTTACACAATTATGATGCAGTATCATGAGAGATTATGTACATTTCTCAATGTATTTCCCAAAGTTTTTCTTTAGACTGAGATTTGGGGGCACCTGAGTGGCTCAGTGGGTTAAGCCTCTACCTTCGGCTCAGGTCATGATCTCAGGGTCCTGGGATCGAGTCCCGCATCGGGCTCTCTGCTTGGCGGGAAGCCTGCTTCCTCCTCTCTCTCTCTGCCTGCCTCTCTGCCTGCTTGTGATTTCTCTCTGTCAAATAAATAAATAAAATCTTTAAAAAAAAAGAAAACAATTTAGACTGAGATTTAGCAGAGGGCATTGAAGCTATGGATTGTCAGGAGAAAAAGCTGCAAGTTTATTTCAAAGGTGCAATCAGGTACTTGAATTAAACATATTGTGTAAATTATTGCTTTCTTGCATTTGGTAATAAGCAAAGTTGCTAGCTTTGTTAATAAATCATTTCATTAATGAAGACAAGGTAAAATGCTTCTCTGTTTTCTTGTTAATAAGGTCCCTTGGAATCTTGCCCATGAGTCAAAAGCAACCTGCACTGGCTACCGGCTCCTTAATGATCTGGCTGCTCAGGGAGAAGAAACTTAATCACCATCCAGTGGCCAGGTAGAACAAATGCGCTTGGATTGAGGGATGGAAAGTCACATGTTAGGCAGAAGAGCACACATGCATGTACACACACATACCCACACATACACAAAAAACTAAAACAAAATAAAGTAAATAAAACTGATTCCTGCAGATAACCATGTAAAGCCTAGCTTGTGGAACACATGTCCTGGAAATATTATGGGAAGGAAAGAGTGAAATTTCCCATGAAGAGAAGAAGGCATGAGATAGAATTGTAAATCACATGCATACTAGTTCACTACAGCTGAGCTGGAACAATTTCTAAACAATATCTCAGAGCTGAAATTTGAAAGCATTGGGTCTCAACAAAGGAAGACAATCCATCACAATGCTAAGCTATCTGTTTCTCCATGTGACACTAGTTCTCCAGCCACCCACAACCGAAGACATTTCAGGTGAAATAGAACGTATTACATTTACAAGGGTAGCCTTGGACATTATTGCAAACTATAGTTTGATGCTATAACAGCTTTTTTTTTTTTTTTTTTTTTTTTTTTTTTTTTTTTTTGGTCATGATGTATAAGACATCCCACCTACTAATGATGGAGGTGGGGCAAAAAGAACTCACTCTGGAACAAAGGATTCAAATGAACAATGAAACAATGTTACAGAAATCTGGTAACTTGAAACTAACTACTCTCTTCCCCACCTGCTCTGGTCATAATAATACCCCAAAATTGAATAAGCAGAAGGTGCAGTTTTATTGGTGTTTACTAATAAATTTTACCAATAAATTTTTACCAATCTTGGTGTCTGTGAATGGTTCTATATATTGGAATGTCTCTGTAAGAAGTTCATTTATAGGCAAAGAAGGTCTTATCTATTCAATCCTTTCTAATTACTGTATTTCAAATGTGCACTGTTGTCGTATACTCTGAAGAATAATCTTCTGAGGGATTCTTTCTTGGAGTCTGAGTTTAGTTCTGAATCATGGTGTCAACTTGAATGCAAAACTATATAGGATGAGGTTTTATGATGCTAATTTAATAAGCAAAAGCAAACAGATTCATTCTTCTCCCTTCCCCCTTTCCCATAGGAGGATATGCACATGACTAGAAGATATATGATCATCTAAATTCATCAATCAGTATCTCAAATATTTTATTGGGAATTATTTGCCTCCTTCTAATCCTTAACTATAAAAAAGACCTAAACAAACAAAAGCTTTTTTAAAATTAGTTTTAGAGGTAGAATTCAGTGATGCATCAGTTTCCTATAATACCCAGTGCTCATTCCATCTTTCACCCTCCTTAATGCCCATCACCCAGTTAGCACCTCCCTTCATTCACCTCTCAAACAAAATTCTTACATACCACATGACTCCAAAACCAAAATATTCTCAAGGAAAAATAAAAGAAATAAAAGTACTTAGATCTTGTGTTTGTGTCAATCTGGGTTGAAATCAACTCATAGAATCACATTAAAAAAATGGGAATCAAAGCTTTGGAATTTAATGGCGACTATTAAAGAGAAAGTGTACTTAGTAAAGAAAACCAGCTTTGTGCAGTGAATCATATTCAATGAACCACATGACCACCCACTCTTTTAAAAAGCATTTGTTAAACAGCAATGAGATGCAGGAGGACAAACAGTTGAATAAGGAAAAACCTTCCCTTTGAGGTGCTCAATATCTAGTCAGTAGTTATGAAACTACATGGTCATTATCTGTTCACCAGTTACATGCAACATGCGTATAGACAAAACACAAAGTGAGTGTAACAGAAAATGCAACTAATTGTGGAGGAGTGTGAGATGTTATTGAGTCAAATCTTGAAAGGTTTCTTTCTTTCTCTCTCTCTCTCTCTCTTTTTTTTTTTTTTTCTTTCCTGAACACAAGAATATTTAGCCACAAATAATTAACTTGGTTTTAGGTATGAGTTACAGTAGACTCTATATATTATGGTTCAAAAACAACAGAGGTTTTTGTTTTTTGTTTTCACCTTCACTCAAATAATAGTCCACCACAGTAATTCAGGTCAGTCACTTGTTTTCTAAGCAGTGATTCAGGATTCAGATCCCTTTTATCTTGTTCTGCCATCTTGCATGGCCTTGCCAGGGCTGGGGGTAGGGGGGAGAAAAAGAAAGAAAGAAAAGGACCTGGTAGTCAGAATCCCAAGTCATGTTTGGTGTTCTGTGTTCTGATGATTAAGTCTTCAAATTTTAAGTTTCCGTATGTTAATTCTGTCAATTGTGAAATAAATTTTCTTATTGCTCAAGCCTATGTTTTAGCCTCCAGGAGATTAAGGTCATAAAATATGGTAGATCCCATTATATTTTAGAAAGTCTTTATAAGGTTAAAAAGCTGATTTGTTTAAGCTAGGGTCACATCCTTATAAATAAATTTTCAAGCATTCCGAACATGAGAGGAATGTAAAAGTACATTAGGTTTCTTTTCAGTGCTTTTTCTAAGTATATTTACATCAGTCCTCACCTCCAGTTCTCATGCCATGCCCTGCTTGCTCAGTGTCCTTATGGAATTTATTAGCTAAGCGGGCCAGTTTGGAAAGTGCTTCACAGTTCCTCAGATTCTACATCTTGACCTTCTCTAATTAATGTATAACAGCCCTAATTTCCATAATGTCATTGCTTTTCTGAACTGTTCTAAATAAGCACAGGTAACAAAGTGACTCCAAATAGATGTTATTAATTATTATATTTGTAGTAACCAAGATTGTATCCATCTCAATTTGTAGCTGCATTTAATCTATAACCTCGTATGCCTTAAAGTCTAAAATGTTAAAACTCTGAAAGTCCCAAGGGAGTTTTGTTTCTGACAGTGATCATTTGGCATTCAGAAAATCACAGAGTGAAGAAAAAGTTACTAATCTAACTCTGTGAAGGCCTTACTTATTTGTATTGGTCAATTTTTATGATATGGTAACCTTTGAGTAAGTATTACAATGTATATTAGAAAAAAGCATATTGAATTTTTTGGTAATATTATTTATATGATTCAATTCAAATCAGCTCAATGGTCTTTGAAAGCTCTGGTACATCTCTAGGTTTGGTTCCAGAACACAGCTATATTTTAGTATTTATTTTAATTGGAGAATTTGGGAAATCTTCTCACAGCTAGAGTACAATAGGTCTGTCACTGATAAAAACTTAAGAAGAGTTACTTGTGTATGTTTTGTGTGTGTGTGTGTGTGTGTGTGTGTGTATACACACAGGCATACATAAGAGTTCTCAAAGATTAAATAAATCTACTCAGTTAAAATTTCCTCTAAATAGAAAATCTGCAGATTTGTCCCAGGATCCCATCAGGAGTCACTGAGGTTGTATAGATGGGTTAGAATTTGTTTTAATCCCATGGAAACACCTCCTGTTTTTAGGAAAGATAATATATGTTTGTTATTTGAAGTTAAATGTGAAAAAGATGCTGGTGATCTTTGATTTAAGTTGTTTTCCCATTGTTAATAAGGAATTTTCAATTACCTATATTTCTTAAAAATGTGGACTCCATTTCAGATTCCATATTATCTTCCTCAAACCTTCAGGCTCATATTATTGCAAAACCAAGTGCAATAAAAGCAATTTAATTGCCACTGTGTGACTCAAAGAAAGGTCCCAGAATCAAGTTTTGTAGACCTTGTCTACTTGACTTAGGTAATATATCTGTCCCTAAACCTGTCCTTGTGCCCAAAGGAAAGAATCACTCTGTTTAAATCACACTCTCCAGCCTTGGGTAAGGACATAACTACAGACTCACCCAAACAAGTGTGAGAGCAAGGCACGGGGCTGTGGGTGGATGTTGGACAGAGTTTGATGCACTGTTTAAGAAGAAAGGAGAATGTAAGTTAGAAAATTAACAAGGAAATTAACAGGTGTCCAATATAGTTTGTTAGCTTGATTATGGCATATACTATGTGATCTTACTTTACTTATCATTATGGCCTAAATAACAGAGCTACAAAGTAATGAAACATGCTAATAATGGAAAGGATTAGACTCCTCATCCAGTAAATTGCAGCTGTAGGTTTAAAAAGGAAAACCACTGGGGCACCTGGGTGGCTCAGTGGGTTAAGCCTCTGCCTTGGGCTCAGGTCATGATCCCAGGGTCCTGGGATCAAGCCCCGCATCAGGCTCTCTGCTCAGCAGGGAGCCTGCCTACCTGTGATCTCTCTCTCTCTCTGTCAAATAAATAAATAAAATCTTAAAAAAAAAAAGGAAAACCATTAACAACCAAAACAATAAAATCCCCATTCATGCTACTTCCAAATAATGAAAATTCCTCCATAAACTACTGAAACATCAAATCTGTGTGTTCTGTGACTTTTCCCAATTAAAGAGAATAATTCTATTCAATATCATAGAAATAATGACAACCAGGTGTGTTCTTAAAAAAGTGGGGAAACTTTTTGTTTTCTTAATACTGTGACTAAGCCATTGACCATATTCATTTATCTCTGTTGACACATTCCCATTTCCCTACTCCAAATGAGTTTGGGTTAGAAAGCAAACATTTTTGCCAGAAAAAAAATAAAAATAAAACATACTTTATTCATAAAGTTAAAACTGATGAAAAACTGGGGAATACAACAAATATTCTTTTGCAATTTTTCAATAACATTTATAGCTGGAAGTGCTGCATTGTTGACACAAGACAATTTGGAAATGAGAAAAGACATTTCAAATGTGCACTGATATTTTAACAAGAAGTAACAGGAATTTCAAAAAAGAATTTATTATTATAAATATGTCTCTGATATTATATTTTTAATGCCCATGTTCTTTTTTTAAATTAATAGAATGCCCATATTCTAAGTGGATTAAAAATCCCTTATGTGGATATGACCAGTGCCTCCTAATTCGAGGGGAATAAATGGATGAAATGGGCCAGCAAATAAAACCTGGAATAAAAGCTGTATCTTATACCTTGGGAATTTTGTAGTCAATTTAAAAAAAAAAAAAGGTAAACAAATATGAGCAAAGGATGAGTTAGATTAACCACTTTGCCAATTGAAACAGACTTCCCAAGCCAGCACATAAAATCTGTGGCCAAGGAGAGCACAATGTAGATAATCTTTGAGCTATCTTGTGGACAGATGTGACTATTATCCTGGCTGACCTTCAGAGACTCGTAGATGGGTCTCACATCTGGTACATGAGTGCACCACTGAGCCAATTTCCTTTAGAAAGTCAGATATATAGTTGAAATGGCTCTAGGCCGAGGCTCTGTGTGTGGTGTGGGCAGTAATGGGGTGTTGTGGAGGTTGGCACCTAGGACCTGGAACAATATCATGATCCAGCCCAGAGACCTGGAACAGTAATGCCTCTTTGCAAATGAATGGCATTTCCCAGCTCATGGTGTTCTGCCTGATTTTCCTGTAAATGTAAATCAGAATTAAGAAGGGAGGGAGAACATGACCTTCGATGCTTACACTTATCTGTAGTATGAGATGCATTTTTCAAGAGAGAAGGGCAAACCTCAAATGATCTGAGGTTTACATTAGTGTGCCAAAGCAGCTTCTTCTGCAAACTCAGACCTCATTCAGATGCAAAACCTCTCTGAAAATCTTCAGAGTGCATGCTTTCTTGCCTCCTCTCTGGGAGTTCCCATTTGGGGTCTTGCCTGGAAATGGCCCAGAACAGATTCCTCTTGCTGTTCCAATACTTGTATTTCTCCACTTCCTATCTGTAAAACCAGAATCCATGGAAACTAATTTGTGAAAAGAGACAAATCAAAATTATAGGCATTATTCGGTGCAAAAACTGCTCTCACGCTTCTATTTTACCCAGGGTTTTTCTTTCTAAGAGTTTACGCCAGGCTATCACAGAGCAGTTTGTGCCTAATCCTGACTGTGATGTTTAGTCTGGTATGCTTGCTCAGTCAGTTCTCTATGTGAGAAACACTTCATACTGCCGTCCCCTGCATTCAGGCTGGGGCAGAGGAAGCCTCCAGCTGCTCTGCAGAGGAAGCCCACTGCCTGCAAACATGGCCTGCACAGCCTTGGTGCAAACAGCACTCAGTAATGGGCCAGTGCTCCTGTTGCCCAGGTTAGGAAATGGATAGATTAGAATTCTTTCCAGCACCTGTTTGCCTATGGCTTTGCTATGGAAATTAAGCCTGGAATTTATTCTAGAAGTCTGGAAACTGAAGTTTAAATCTACTCAATTTTGAAAATGTGCAGAAAATATGAGGGTTTTTTTCTCCTATTTCCCTTTCACTAAAAGGTTTTATTACTTCTGACTAATGGCATTGTTGCCCTCAGGGGAAATGCTATTATGAACCTCTTTGAGACCTGTCAGGAAGCACACTGGAAAAATTTAATGATGGATTACCCAGTGTGCACTGAGGTTCATGCGTTCCGGTTTACGCAAAGATGGTAGGATGCAGGGTGGAAAGCGGAGATGGTGGGTAGGGGGCAGGGATGGGAGACGTGTTAGAATTGACATTGGCAAATGGACAGCAACACATTGAATGACTATCGAGTATAAAAGTATAATTTTCTTAATAATTCTATGAAACAAAGATTTTGGTGTTAGATGAAAATTATATATGTATGCCATACACACACACACACACATACAGACACACACACACACACACACACACACAGGCACTCTACCAATCATAGTATCTCTAAGTTCAGAATCTCCTTAGGAAACAGAGCCTGAAACAGGTTTTTGCAAAAGGTAGTTTATTTTGGGATGTTTTCAATGTATGGGGTTTAAGAACCTGGAAGAATGAACAGGGATGGAGGGAAGCCAATCCAACAATGCATTATTAAGCTGGCTCACTGCCATGGACAACTAGGATTTAATCCTGCTAAGATACTACATGATCTAAGTAAAATATGTGTCTTAGAATTGTTCATGGAAAAACAGGGAGGAAGGAAGTGGTGGTGGTTTTCTCTTTTCTCTTTTCTTTTCTTTTCTTTCCTTTTTTTTTTTTTCTCGATAACTCCTGTCCCTTGTTGGTCAGAAGTTACCTTATGGATTGCTAATGTCTTCTCAATTCTACATTTGTTCATGCATCAGAATAGTTGAATAGAGACCTGAAGACTTTCCAGGCAGGGAAACCTAGAGCCCAGGGGCTGAAAGAGGAAAGTATATGCATCATAGGCAATTGATGGACATGGAGTAATAAGAGGCTTCCCTAGTTTATCCTAGTGCCTGGAATAAAAGGATGGGCTGAAGGGAGGTAAGACGGGGCAACAGAGTAGTCTCATTCAGTGTCCCCATAGGAAGCAGATAGCATAGATGGAATACGATAATTTGAAAATGTGCTATTACCTAGAGTCGATATAGGAGGCCCACAGGATGGTAATGAGAACTTAGTAAAAATTGAGATCTTGCTTCCTGAAAATTACTAAAAAATGAGTGACTCCTGGAACTCAGGCAGAGATGAGTAGGTTCAGTTTCCTCTGGAGAAGCAGTGACCTTCCTATAGGGGTGGCCAGGAGTAAGCTACTGGACAGGGAGGGAGCCTCAGGAATGAGTAACTCCCCTGTGACCCTCAGGTCCTACTGGGATTCACCCATTCACTGAAGCAGAGAACAAAGATGGCAAGGAGACTGGTTGTTATGGTCTCTGCATGTCAGCCTTCTGAGGCAGAGAAAGGCCGAGAAGTGAGAAGAATAGACCTAGAAAAGCAAATGGGATATATATATCTGGAACAATGATTCAATGGAGATATTTGCCTGCATGACTATTTTTGCATCGATCTTGGTTAATCTTAACCAACTCTGAAAGTTGACAATGGCAAAACTTGGTTTTGAGCCTCTGACTGAAAAGTTTTAGAAATTTATTTAACATAAAAATATAATAAAAATTTGTAAAGATAAAATTTATACAAAAGACTCAATGTTATCCATAACATTATAGCTCAGAAGTAATCACTATAGGATTGGCGCAAGAAAGCTAGTTAAATTGAATCAGCCACTATAAACATATGACATCATGATATAGAATTATTTATTTAGACTAGTAAATATTCTTGAAAATATAATTTGTAATAATCCACTTAATTTGATTAATTTTATTGTTCTTATTTAGGTTAATTCTAATATCCCATTAACTAACTTATTTATTTACTTTATTCAATATTTATTAAGTAAGTAGAAAAAGACAGAAAAGGACCTGCCTTCATTGATCTGAGATTTTAGTAAGAGAGACAGATGATAAAGACATAAACTGGCACATATTATAAAGATTATGATGAGTGCTAGGGAAAATATTAAAGTGGGAAAAGGGAAAAAGCAGGGTGGATGTGCTCTTCTGAGGAGGGTACTTTTAATCTATGTTGAGACAGTGATGTACAGATAACATAGACTTGGGATTCCATGCTAATCATGATATAAGACCACAAATGTATTTTGAATTCAGAAATCATATGATCTTGTCTGAATTTGTAATTTGTAAAGAATTGCTCTTTTGTTGATCAGAAATAAACAGTAGAAGAGCCCTGTGGAAAAGGGAACCAGTTACACAGTTAGTGTATGTGCCCAGGTAATGATGTTAGGATGGGTTTTACCTGGAGAAAGGTGGAAGCAGCTGGGAAGAGAGATGTTTCTCATGACAGATATGAGATCCAGGATTTGCTTCTGGATTGGGTGACATGAAAACCTAGAAGAGTCACACTGACATTTATTGATATAAGGAACTTTTATAAACATGTGCATGCATAATTGGAGAGGAGGAAGTCAATTTTAGTTCTTGATGCTTGAAATTCCAATGAGACATCCAAGAAAGGGTGAGTACAAGTTAATGAATTTATTAGCACTCTCAAAGGGGACTGGGGAATTACAGTACAGAAAATCCAAATTATTTTCTCACCTACCCATATGGAAGTGCAAACTTCATAAAATTTTGCCACTTTAGTAAGAAACTGCTTATATTCTGTCATTTCAATGCCCTTCTCTTTGATCTCTGATGAACCTGCAATTTTCATTTTTTTGAGCCACATTTTTTTGTTCTGTAAATTGTCCAATCATTCACTTATCTATTATCGACTAGGATTTTATTATAGGTTATTAACCCTTACCCTGCATGTCATATTTGTAAGAAAATCTTTTATGTAGATATTATTTACTTTTAAATTTTATGATGCTCTGAGGAATGCTTACTTTTCAATGTGCATAAAACCAATTTTATAATTGTGACTTTTTTCCATTGCTTTTAAGTTTAGAAAGTTCTCTCACTTCCACTCTTTCCTGTATTGTTGCAGTTTTATTTATTACACATAATTATTTTGCCTATTGAATTAGATGTAGTGAACCATATAATATATTAATTAATTAATTTACAAATAGTTACTCAGTGATTCATGATCTTTGTAAGGACAATATTGTCAAATCCTTACAAAAATAGTAAAAATTCTTTTCCCTTCTTTGGTATAAGCAGCAATGCAAAATTCTCAGCTTGAAGATTCTGCTATACAGTCAAGTGAATATATCAGTCAGGAGGCTTATAGCTACCAGTCAGTAGATTTGGAAATTTTGGCAATGAACCCAGTATAATTTGTGCCTAAACTATAGCTATGAGTACTATATTATATGGGCTCATGGAGGTTAGGCCATTATTTGACTCCACTTGAGATTCTGTGAATTAGGGTCAGTACCACATTGTTCTGCAAGAACTAGTACAATGCTTTGCAGCTCAGACTACTGAGCTGGATCCCTGACATGCTGCCCGACTGTGGCTAGTGCCCTCTGCTCACTATGCCACATTCCCATAATTATTCCCCTAACTGCTGACGAAAATCCAGCTTTCAAGCCGCTGACACATGGCTTTTACCTTCAGCTTATTTCTCCTTTTTGTTGCCCTAATTTCCATTCTACACAAAATTATTTCTCTGTTTTGTCTTACTTTGTTAGATTCATGTTCCCATCATCAATAGAAATAGAGCAATCCTTCAAAATACACTAAACAATTGAGCTTGCCAATTGACAAAGAAGGTAATTGGTGATAATCCAAAAAAGGATGTAACTCAAGTAATAGCAATGTTTGACAGCATGCTGTTGTATGTGTGCATGTGCACATGAAGGTGTGTGAGTGTAATAAAAAGTGTTTTCTACTAGCATAAATCCACATTTCAAAAATTTTACTAAGAATTACCACTTTCTGTGAAAGTGTGACACAGGTAAAATGGAAATACTGTAGCACAGACCAGTTGAGAAGGATATGTAGAAGGTCCTAGTTTTATACTGAAGGAAAAAAGCAGCATCATTCTTTAGATTTGTACAAGAACTCTCTAAGGGGAGCTGAGAAAGTATACTGGCTCTTTCTGAGCTAATGACTGTTTGCTTTATAGCAGGTCTCAAGTGAAGAACAGAAGTATCTTGGGGTCCAAAGTCATCGAGCTCTGAGAAATGAAAGATGACACATTGTCAAATGCAAAGAATAATAATAATGTTGGAGTTTGGCTGCTAAATTAGACTACTATATAATGTCCAATTTCTGAATTAAATTAAAATGGGCAAGGAGTAAGACATACAGATGTCAAAATATCAACTTCATGTCTATGATAAAAATGGAATTCCTAAACTTGAACCTCAGATTATCCACCCAATACTACACATCCCTTGACAGCCACAAACAGTCTCCACAACATCTAAAACAGTGCCATGCACACAGTAGGTGCTGAATAAGTACTGAGTGAATGGTAGTAAGTGGAAGAGGATAGAAATTTTCTGTGGGGAACAGGGCTCAAGAGCAAGAAGAATCTAAGTATATTAGATACCCACATTTAAATATTACCAATAATAAACAGGAAAAAATTCTCCCAACTTCACAAATATTAAACTATTTATAATATAATAAATATACCCTACATTTTTTTGTTTGGTGACATGAGCTCTTCTTAAATAGATTATCTTTCTATATAAAATACTAAGAAAATTCCTGGTTAAGAATTTGGAATTCAAACTGAAAACCTGAGGAGCCTGCCTATGATTAAAATTGCATTGCCTGAAAAAATAAAAAGGATTTTCAGTCTGCTATTGTAAAACAAAGTATGGTTGTAGACACAAGAGTTGGCACAGTGCTATAAAATATGTAATCTGGGGGTGCCTGGGTGGCTCAGTGGGTTAAAGCTTCTCCCTTCAGCTCAGGTCATGATCCCAGGGTCCTGAGATCAAGCCCCACTTCGGGTTCTCTGCTCAGTGGGGAGCCTGCTTCCTCCTCTCTCTCTTTGCCTGCCTCTCCACCTACTTGTGATCTCTCTCTCTGTGTCAAATAAGTAAATATAATCTTAAATGTATATATATATATACATATATATATGTAATCTGTTATTAAAATCACCAAGACTTTGAGAGTGGAATTATCTCTATAGAAGTCAATAAATGTGGTGCCCCTCTGACCAAGAACAAATTTGAGAAAACATATGGGATAAAGCAGTTGAAAAAGCAAATCCATGAAGAAGTAACTTATCAGAAATGCTCTGAAATTATGCAGTGGTATCTGCATTCTCTAGTTAATGAAGTAGTGAGTTTGAACCATTTTCACTGAAATTTCAAGAGTAAAGGGAGTTTCCAGATGATATATGTGTTATCAGTGCTTGTTATCTTTTAACTCATTTGAATCTATTAGTGACCCTGTAATTTAAGTAGTATTTATTTTTACAAATGAGAAGGCTAACATTAATGACTGAGAATCTGATTGGGACATATGGGATTATGAGAGAAAGTTGCAAAATGTGTAACATGTGTAACTGATTTCAAAGCTGGTCCCCTTTACTACGGTACTTCATAGCTCCGAATAACTAAATGGAAGTTTAAAAAGAACAAGTTGAAATCAAGCATATAAAATAACATCAAACCTTTAGAGCACGATCCAATGGACAATATTATGTGAAAAACCCCTTTGCATTCATGCGACTTTCTTATAATTCCAAGTGAAATGTACCCCATGGTCCCCTGCATGCCTTGTATGTAACTAATGAGTGATCTGACACCCTGAGTGCATCATTGTCCTACCTCACATCTAGAGCAGAGCCAATATGGACCTAATGAAGGCTTTCAGCCTTGTTTCTTGGCTAACCCGTAGAATTATGCATGTGTGTATGAGAGAATGCTTATTTTAATTCTACTTTTATTAAACAGTCGTGCAAAGCTAAGGAGTTTATGTTATTTTTGTTCATTGATCTTAAAAAGAACAACATAAAAAGGAGAGGACAGGATTTATAGAGCAAACCAAGTTTACAGAGTTCAAATATCACCTGAGTAAGAATTTTAAAAAGCAAACAGTAACCTCCATAACTGTGACAAGCTCATCCCCACTTTTTGAAGTCATGAAACTGAAGCTCTGCTTTTTATTTTCTCCTTATGTTTTCCTCCAGTCTGGTCCTTTTGAAGCACATTTCTACATCTTGAGAAGAATCATTTACCATATTTTTCTAAGAAATCATTTAAAAACAATTCCTAGAATAGCAAGGCACATTCTATTTCAAAGATGGTGACTGTCTAACCAAAACAAAGAGCATTCCTGTTTCTGTAGCCCAAATCTAACACTCTTGTAGAAGCTTATCATTCAAGAGGGAAACTGTAACAGAATGTCTCAGAGAATATAAACATCCTTCTTGATTTATGAGATGTATAAGATATTTGTCTCAATCGCTCAGAATACTGGAGTGTTTTGTTGTATCTTCCTGAAAAAACAAATCTCTGCTGTGGTTAAAATATTAACAGTTGAGCCGAATCAAAATACTTATTATTTCTCTGTATAATTATGAAACCCCCACCCCCTCACCCACCAACCCCTACTTTATACATCATGCATTTCTACCTAATTGACTTGTAATGCTTTGCAATTTCATGAACTCAAATGATAATCTTTCATTCTCTTTTCAACTTATGTAACTTTATATTTTTACTGAAAATAAAGGCAGTTTAAAAATGAGGACTTTGATGTAGGGTTTAAAGGAAAATAAAAAGGTTCCCAGAACCCTAATCATTTTTTCATGCTCCTTAAAGAAAACAAATAATACTGCCTTTCCCACTGTGAGAAAAAAAAAAAATTTGGAAGACTTAAAAAAAAAAAAAAGAATATAGTGAGGTAAAAGGATAGAAGGAGAAGGAAGAGAAGAGAAGAGAAAGGAAAAGAACCATAGCATAAATCCCCTCCATGTTTAAAATTTGGCATAAGAAAAAAAAAATGGCATAAGAGCAGACTTTAAAATATATGTAGAAATTAATTCTTTGATTCTAAGTATAGGCATATTAAGGCACACACTAAAGAGTAGGATTGTTGTGGTTTTTCTATTGATATTTATCAACTAGTTAACATGGGATAGATGACTTAAGTTTCTGAACCTTAATTTATTGATCCATAATATGAGTAAAATAATAGTATTTTTCTAACTTTGTAGTGATTTATGGCTATGTTTTTAGCATGCTGAAAATATATGGCACATGGTAGTTCTGTGGTAACCATCTATGGAATTAATAAAATAAGGGCATGTAGTTAAAAAACTGGCACAAAGTAGACATTCCCTAAGTTATAGGTATTTTTGGCATTGCTTTGATTCTGTGTTTCTACCAGTGAATGAGTCCTGAGGCTACCTATATTTCATTGTCTGCTTTATTGCACTTCTAGGTAGGACAGTCACTGGTTTAGGGAACATTTTAAAGGTAGAGGAAAGATCCATATTGCCTTAACCCCCATCTCAAATTCTTCAAATTGTGATATTTCAACTTTATTTGAGATATAAAAAATTGGTGATCAAAACCAATGACTGAAAGGCCACATGATTCATCTACTAGGCTTAGTGTATCCATGTGCTAATTGAAGGTATTGGACAAGCCCTGAATAACAATGTTGGGTAGAAATGCTTTCTTGAGGCAAAATGTATTTCTGCTTAAAATCATGCCTTTGGTTCTCCCTTGACCAAAGGTGTAAGAGAGCTGAAATCAGGGCTGGGTTGAATAGCTAAAGAGGAAAGATGGAAATCAATGGGGAATCTACAGCAAGGAGACACATTCTGGAACTGAGAGCTGCTATATGGAATGGCTTGAATGAATTTGTTCTATCTATCCAAAGCTGTGGATTCAGTGGGAAGAGATGTAGTGATGGGCTAGGTCAGGAAGTGTATTTATTTTTCAGTCTTCTTTTGTCCAGCATGGGGTTGGAGACATGTCTATAACTTATAAGAAAGCAAGCAGAAGACACTGGGAAACATCAGCAGACTTGTTTTATCTGAATCTGTCTGGGTAGTGAAACCATCACCCCAAATCATGGAAGCATATCATGCACCCCATGCACACCTAGAAATTATGTAAATTATGATAGAATAACAGCATTCATGGAAATAGTAATAGCTCATATAAGCCCCTTCCTTCCCATTAAAAATATTTATCATCCAGGGATGTAAGTGACATTAGCAATTGCTCTTAATGGAACACTATGGTAGTCCAAATTATGCTGTACTATAACTAGCCTGCCACCAAATATAGTTCATTCTCTCCTCCCTCTCCCTCTCCCCTTCCTTCCTCCCGGACCCCTTCCTTCCTCTCTCCCTTCTTTCTTCCTTTTCTCCTTCCTTCCTTCCTTCCATCCTGTCCTTTCTTTTCATTTCTTCATTTCTTCTTCCCTTCTCCCCTCCTCTGTCTCTCTCTCTATCCCCACTTCTATTTCTCCTCTTTTCCTCCTTCATCTTCTTTTTCAGTAAAATAAATTTCTTCTGACATTGTGGTTAGCTTGCTTACATTTTGGGGATCTGATGCCAGACTGTACAGATGCTCAGAAGAGAGATTATTTTTCCCCTACATTTCTGAGTGGAACTGATGCATCAGGAAATATGAAAACCCCTAAAATCACTCAAGTCTTCCTGGCAGACACTGAGCTCATAACCCTCTAAGAACTATGAGAATCATAGGGCAATGTTCCTGATAGGGGAAATCAAAGATTAAATAAAGTCAGATTCATATACAGTTCTATTGCATTCTTTTAGGGATCTTTGCTTTTAAATCTAGAGACAGACAGGATATTGTTGATTTAGATATTATGGGAAGGTCACATGTTAAAAGTCTTTCTCCCACACATTAAAAAACCCACAAGAAAATATCTTGTTGAAGTTCAATTCCCAATACCTCAGAAAGTCCTATCTTCTTACTGCTTCAATCCCTTGGAACATTCTTACTACCCCAAAAGCCACCAAAACCAACAGCTGCTTAGGATGGAATTGACTAAATTCTCAGACAGCTGTTGGGGATAGTTTTCAACCACAAAGAATTGTAAGTTGAAAAGTTCACAGCAAAGTTTTTCCCATTCTCAAAGAGGGAGACTGTTGTACTTAATGATAACCATATAAAGGAGAAATCACTGAGTAAGAAAAAATAATGTTTGAAAGTGGTAAAATCCAATTGTCACAAGCAAATTAGCAAATTATTATTTTATTTCATTTTTTGCTTTATTATTTTTTAGCAAATATTTTAAGGGTATGATTCTGAATTTCAAGGAAGCTTTTAGTACTTTTATTAGCTGCTAGTTGAAATACAAATAACATTTTTAAGTCCACAAACATTTATATAAGTAGAAAATAGAAAAATAAAGTCCTATAACACTGCTTAAAGTTCTGTATATAAAACAGGTTAAATTCTCTGAAACTATAAAAGCAGTATTAAAAAATAATATTTGAAGAGTGTAAAGGATGTTCATGATATATTAAGAAAAAGGTTATATAGTAGTATGTATAATGGTTTCATTTTGTAAACAAATGATGTTAATATATCTGTATATATATACACATATATATCTGTGAATATAGATATATAAATAGTGGTTATTTCTGGTTAGTAGGATTTAAGTAGGTAGCTATTTTTTTCTTTTTACCTTTATTTAAATATATACATACAATACAATATTATACATAAAATACAATAAACTTATATTATTCTTAATATGTTGCAATGCCAAAGTGCTTTAAAACGAAAGTAACAATGCAAGTCTCAGGTGAAGCTATATTTGAAGCAGAAGCCAAGAGTCCATTTTCCTAATTGTCCTGGGATCTTTGGATACAAAGTCAGTTTATTGATGGAGTATGTGGGAAATATTCAAGTTAAGGTTGATTTAGGGTCAAGGAGTGTATTTGGAAGTGAGGAAGAGGGGAATTGAGACAATGAGAGACAGCCAACTAATGGGTATAATAAGAGAGCCAACGGTGTGGACAGCTGAGGCTCAGTCCATTGTGGATCTTTTGAGAACCTGCATTGAATGCACATGAAATTGTATCACTGAGAGGTGAGGGAGCTGTGGTATCTGTCCCCAATATCTTTCCCTCACTCGTTGAGAATCACTTGGAAGGGGTTCACTTTCACTTCCGGTGTGAGCACCACAAAGCGTCCAGGTGACATAGAACACCAACAGAATCCTCTCCATCAGCCTCATAGGAAGCTTGCATCCATAAATGAATATGCTCTTAAGCAGGGGAAGTTATTCCTGCATCAAGAGGATGAGATGGAAAGGTAGAAAGCAGATCTTAAGTTCCGATTCTCCACCTTGCTAGCCCAATAGGCCTTGACAACCATTGAACATCTCTGGGTCATGATGGTCCTATTTTGTGAAATATGAACGCCACTGTCTCTCATCTTTCCCTAAAAGAACACCAAACAGAATTGTTTTGGAAAGATAAAAAGGAATTAAGGTGGGCCTCACATTTCCACCTCAATTTACCAACTAGGACTGGAAATTAGAGACCACAAACATTAAAAGCAAATTTGAAACTTGTGCCTGGGACAGAGCAAAGATAACAGAATGTCACAGATTTTCTTAGAAATTCAGAATTTCATAATCTCTGTAGTAAGACAGTGTTATCAACACACGTCCCAGCCATTGGCAGTTTGGTCTCAGGAGATTCCCTAACTTTTAATTTTCTGGTCTATCTGGAACCAAAATAAATGAAATTCTCATTAATATTTTATCTGGTTAACATTACTAGATTTCCTCTTTTATAGTTTTTTTAATTTTTTCCCCTTAAGGGACTGATATTCCTGCTGTGGTTTTATTTAGTGGACATCATTGTAAGTTCTATTTATTCCCTGCAGGGGGAGAATATGACCTTCAGGTCTGTGAGGAGCATCCACTTCTCTTCCTTCCAGGACCCTCAAAGTTGTCAGCCTTTCCCACCTCACCCTCCAGGCTCCCTTTTGCACGTGCAGCCACACTCACCACATTGGGGCTCAGCTCATCTTTCACATTGGCATGCTGCCAACAGTGCTTTGAACTGTGGAAAATCTGAGAAGTGCTTGATAGCTTTTTATATAGCTTGGTTTGATACCAATAACTCTTGAGTGTGGATGTCAAGGCAACAAGGCTGCAGGTCCCAAAGAAAGAAAAATAATAATAAAACAAATCCCCAAAGATTATAAGTGAATAATCTGTGAAATGCTCCAAAGAATTTTCCTATTGTTTCTCAATGTGTTTCTCAGAAGGCCTTGTTAATTAAGGTTCAGGACCAAGAAGTGAATCTGTCATCAAGTCACCATTCCTCCTACATGCAAAACAAATTGCTCACATAAACTGTCTCCAAATCTCATCATCTCTCACCTCCCTCCTCCAGAAACTTCAAACAGCATGCTTCTATACTTGCCTGCTGTTCCATCTGATGAGAAGCGCCAAGTGGGGTTTTGCTGTAATTTTCAAATATTTATGAGAGCAAGATCAAGGGCAGAACAAGATGGATCTGGGAAGATATCATTTGAATTAATAGTTTCAGCATTTGATGGGGTTGGAGGAACAGAGGGGTAGGTGCAGAAAAGTGCAGGACAGTGACTCGTCCCAGGTTTACACAATCAACTGGTATCCATTGCTGTCAAGGTAATTTCTCCCCAGAAGCTGCTAACCGGAGGAGCGGAACCTCAGGCTTGGATCACTTCTCTTCTGAAATCACAGCATCCACAACAGGCACAGTGTTTGGTCTGTGTATATTTTCTTCCTCCAAAGGCCCTCAGACAGAGAAAGAAAGGCATAGATGAGCTTTAAATAAATGGAGCCATGCCAAAGAACCCAGCATAGTCATTTGTCTTTGGTACTTAAATAGAGCAGAGAAGGAAGTTCTTGGAGTCAACTTTAGGCTGAGCAGAACAATGTCAATTCAAAATAATTGGAATTTATTACCATAAACTAAATAGAATAGGCAAGTGCTTTCTTACTCCATTCTAAACTTTTCTTGTGTTGTAGTTAATCCTATCAAAGCGTAGAAGGAAATCTAGGTATTATCAAATTTAGAGCCATCTTGAGGAAATTCTGTGAGCTGTATTCAAGCCATGATGCTTGGCTTTTCTTTTTTTGAACTTTCTCCATGTTTGTCCACCCTCCCTGTTAACGCTTTTCCATTTTTCCTTAGCAGAATGGCATGGCAGCAAAGACAATGAGTACTAAAATCTAAAATTGAGAGATGTGGATGTTTATAATGTTGGGTTGAGTTATGTCCCCAAAATTCATATGTTCAATCCTAGACTTCAGTACCTCAGAATGTGACTATACTTGGAGATAAAGTCTCTATAGATGTAATCAACTTCAAGTAAGGTCCTTAGGTTGGACCCCAATCCAATATGATCGATGTTCTCATAAGAAGGAGAAATTTGGAGACAAGCAGGCACACAGGGGAAAGGCCACATAAACATAAAGGCAACCATCTATAAACCAACAAGGGAGGCCTGGATCAGATCCCTCCCTCACTGTTCTCAGAAGGAACCAACCCTGCCAGCACCTTGATTTCATACTTCTGGCCTCCTGAACTCTAAGACGATACATCTCTGTTGTCTAACCACCTAACTTGTATCTTGTTGAAGCAGCCCTAGAGGAACTACCATATCTAACTATAAGGTATTTTATAGATAAACTGAGGCATGCCAGTTTTTGCCTCGGGATCTCTGTTTATGTAAGTACAACAGAGAGTAAGTCTGCCTGCTTCATCTAATTTAAAGGAAGTAGCAAAGCTTGGGTAAGTTAATTGGGTAGAAATAGCTGATATGCTACTGTACATACCGCTTGAGGCAAGTGTCACAATAGGTGTCTTTATGAGTCAAATTGGATGGTATTCAAGCTTATCATTTTACACCCAAGTATCTGAAATTTTATATCACTTGTTTCCGTGGTCCAGAGACCATAATAAACTGCAAATAATCTTCCTAATAGCAGGAGGAATAGTTTGGAGGCAGGGCAATTATTGAGATAGAGAACTGGGAACTGAAATAAAATAACAGACACAGTTATTTCAGAATGTAATGACAGAACATTCAATAACTGATGGAGAAGAGAAAGTTAGTTATCATGAGGTAACTTAAACAACATTGCTTTTAAAAGCCTGGCTCTGGATTCTAACCCATACA
Organism: Mellivora capensis; assembly: GCA_004024625.1. Classification (NCBI taxonomy): domain Eukaryota; kingdom Metazoa; phylum Chordata; class Mammalia; order Carnivora; family Mustelidae; genus Mellivora; species Mellivora capensis. The sequence goes on along the minus strand of PISX010008163.1, from coordinate 36,674 downwards.
TGCATCTAGCTCACACATATCAGTATACAGTGTCCAGAGTTCCATATTTCAAGAATTAAGTTAATCACAAGAATTATATCAGTTATCTTTATACTCTTGAAATGCACAATGTTTTTTTAAAGCTTCTATAGGTTACCTGTCTGAGGACTGGAAGTAAGCTCCATGGGGAGCGGAACATTGTGCTTTTTTTTACTCCAAAGGAGGAGAATTCATGCTTAATGAGAGTACAGTTCATGGCCATCAAAAGAATGACAAAAAAGGAAAGGAAGGGAAAGAGAAGGGAGAGGAAGGGAGGAAAACAAACAGCAGGAATTATTCAAACCCAATTTGAAGATGGATTTCCTTGAGTCCACATTTCTAATGAAAGGTATTGCTTTTCTCTTCAATCTTCAAGAATTAGTCAAAATCCCTCTAAAACTTAGGTATGTGTTCTTCTTGACAAAATTTCAAATGGATAGACTAACATTTCCCTGATCAGATTGAGAAATGCAAACGGTATTTTTGCATATATGTATATTCTCTGCTACTTGATATGTGATATAAGTTTTCAAAAAGAGCCAATATTTTATTACCTTAAGCTTTTTATCAAAAGACATCATCAATATATTCATGATAAATGTTTATGCATTAAAAGTAAATATGACGATATGTATTTTCATTAGCAAAATAATTTTGCTAAACAACCAATATTGCAAAACAAGATTCCCCTTTCATTTCCTTAAGGAACAGCAAGCTGACATAATTACAGACCTGTAGGGCTGAACTCACTGCTGGAAGGTATTCCTAGAGTACACTTTTATAAGCGGGAGCTAGGCAGAGAAGCAACTCAACAACATGAAGAAGGTAAACTTTTTTGTCTTCTTCAAAAACTGTAAGAGAAGGAATAGTGAGGAGGAGGATGTTACGGACTCTTTCTGCACAATGGGTAAAGTGCTGGAGCTCATTACTTTTCCTTCTTCACTTTAGTTTAATTTGTTTCCTACACCAATAAGTGCTGACTTTGGTTCTAAACCCACTTGCCAGTATTGAAGCAGCTTAGATGCTCTCAACTGTCATGTTAACTCAGCCAAACTGTCATTTGCAGGAACCTTTGCAAATTTACTTTATATTGAGCTGGTAGCATCTGACTAATTTCTACTAATACTGCATAGAAGCTATAACCACTTTTGCAGAGCACATTAGCCTTGTTTAACTGGCATCATAAATAATAAATTCAAACTGCTGGGAATTGGTTTATATTCCATATTACTTTTTGACGTATTTTTGGAATCAGGTACAATATTTCATACTAATGATTCTGCTAAACCCCAAGGCTTTTGTCTATTATTCTTACATCCTAACCAAATATTTTAAAGAAAGAATACATCAGTCACTCTTTTTGTATATCCTCAATGTTCCCGAGTTGTTTCCAGAAAATAAAAATGCACATTTACCTAACAGTTCTTTGGCAGGTCATTTGGATCGAGCACTGGGCTGACTTTTCAAATCCTCTTCAACCCATCCCCACCACTATCTCCCTTTATCTAGATTAACTGCAGGCTTGGCATCAAGATCTAAGGAATTCTCAAACTTCTATCAAAGAAACAAAATAAATGCAGCACTTAAGAAAGACCAGAAAAATAAATTACTTCCAATAAATTGAGAGTCAACTCTGAGTACATCCCCCCTTGATAAAGTGTAGAGAAGAAGCTTTCTGACTTAATTTTGCTCTAGTGATGGTTAGCTGGGAGTCCTATGTACCCAGGAGATGCCCTTTAAAGAGATAAAGAATAAATAAGGAAGGTGTCTTTTGAAGAGGGAACTTCATAAAGAGAATCAATTAACATCACAACATGGGCAATTGCGATATGAAAGACTGAAATCGATAGTGTAGGAGTTTTAAAATGGTCACTCATGAATACCAGTTATTAGGTTAAGGAAAATATTTGTTTAAGAAGATTATTAAATAAAAGAGCCAAAGGAAAGGGTAAGGAAAGCAAATGGTGCCAGTCCTTCACCCCAACTATACTCTCTGGGTTTGAGATCAGGATGGAGGGTGCTGGCCATGGATCTGGATTTTATGGCACAATCCAGCAGTATGAGTTGTTGGGCACGTTTTATGTCACATCCAGCAGCTCTTGTTGGGCCTCTGTTGTGTCATTTGGATTTGTCCTTCACGGGGTTTCTTAAAGTGGAAATTGATCAAAGGCATCACAGCATCCCCATCCTGTCTCCTGCTACTCTCCTTAACTTATAATGGTCCACACATACCCACTTGCAGCTCCTGATCTTAGTCCACGTATTTCAAAATTCAATCCTAGGAAACAAAAATCAAAGAATCATTTGTCCAGATACATAACCTTACTTTGGAAGAAAAGCTTTAGTGATACCAATGAGAACTATTTCTTTTGTATGTATTTGTGTGTAATTTCATACTGAGTACAGAGGGGGGAACTCTGTATGAAAACTTGTTATGACTATATAAATGTTGAGGAACTCAAACTACTGAACTACATCCCCCAATTTCCCTTGCCTATTGGCTTATTGTTAAGTTCTATCAGCAAGAAGCACTGGGGGCATAGCCAGCTCATCTAAGAAGACTGGCTCATCCCTCACACAAGATGCCTGAGAAAAGACACGTTCATTTCCATGTGTGAATGCTATTACCTCAGCCTTTCATTTTGTTTGAGTTATCTAGCACACAAAACAAAACAAAAGACACACACACACACACACACACACACAGCCTACTGTCAGACAGTCAAAGCAATAACAGAACCAGACTCAGAAGTGACATCAGTGGTGGAACTATGAGACAAGGAATTTTATGTTAACTGTGATTGACATGCTAAAAGATCTATTGGGAAAGTGAACCCTGAAATGATGATAGATTTCAGAAAAGAGAAAGAAACTGCCAGAAACAAAACTGGAAATTAATTAAAGCAATAAATATAGATGTTAGGGGTGCCTGGGTGGCTCAGTCATTAAGTATCTGCCTTTGGCTCAGCTTATGATCCCAGGACCCTGGGATCCAGCCCCAAATCTAGACCTGCATTGAACTCCTTGCTCTATGGGAAGCCTGCTTCTCCCTCTCCTACTCTTCTGCTTGTATTCCCTCTTTCATTGTCTCTCTCTATGTCAAATAAATTTAAAAAATTTAAAATAAATAAATACATACATACAGATTTTAATTAGGAATATATCCAATATGGAAGAAGACCCAGCATGAACCGAACTCTGTTTTCAATAGAAGTGACTAGCATTTTATAGGAAAAAGGTAGGGATGAGGGTAAGTGAGTGCTCAGCAATGCCAGGAAAATGAGATATTACAGAAAGTTGTTCAGTGTAAATGCTGACCTGTGTCTATTAGCTGGAGATTATTGACCTTACGATTCTATCTTCACACAGATAGGAAACAGAACTTCTATCTTTCCTGATGAGGAAATTTAATTTTTTAAGGATTATTTTATTTTATTATTTATTTATTTACTCGTTTTTAAGGAGGCTCCATGCCGGATGTGAAGCTTGAATTTACAAGCGGAAATCAAGAGTCACATGCTCTGCTGTCTGAGCCACCCAGGTGCCCCAGATGAACCCATTTTAAAGGAAGGGCTTTCAGATCCTTGAGAAAGACACTATTGCTGTTTTAGGAGATACATATACAACTCAAAAGGAAAGAGGAAGATTTCACCAAAAAGGTGGGAGGGGCGCAGAGTAACCCCACTAGAGTTTGGTCAAGGGTAGGATCTTTGTCAAAATATATTTTTTTAAGTCAAATGCAAATGACAAAAACTTATTTTTTATTTTTTATTTAAATTCAATTAATTGACATATAGTGTATTATTATTGTCAGAGGTAGAGTTCAGTGATTTATCAGTCTTATCTAATACCCAGTCATTATATCACATGCCCTCTTTAATGGAAAATGACAAAAATTGGTATCAATGACAAATCATGGTATCAGAGGTGGAGTAAACTTTTGAGGGATCATTAATAGAGAAGACATTGTCAAGAAACAGTCAATAAACATTACCAAAATTCTTAAGCAATGAAAGACCAAAGAGCAAAGAAGCTCAGAGAATCCTAAAAAGGGTTACATTGGCCTATGTAAAAATGAAATTTCTGAAGAAAATAGCACAAAGGTTGGAAGGGAAGCATTGATAATATGCCATTAGGATTTTCTTGTACTATACTTCAAGGGGTATATAACTACTTGAAGTCAAATGGTGATAAGTTAAGATACCTGTTATAAAACCTAAGGCAATCACTAAAAAAAGTAGCAGAACAGGTACAACAGTTAAGTAACAAATGAAGATAAATTGGAATTTTTTAAAAAAACTGCTCAATTCAAATTAAGCAAAAAGCAGGCAGATACATAGGAAAAACAATGAAAGGGGGGAAAAGGTAACAAATAGAGAACTATCAGCAAGGTAATAGATTTAAATCTAATAGTAAGAATTATGTCAGGAGTGCCTGGGTGGCTCAGACGGTTAATTGCCCACCTTCTGCTCAGGTCATGACCTTCAGATCCTGGAACTCTATGTCAGGCTCCCTGCTCAGCGGGGAGTCTGTTTCTCCCTCTCCCTCTGCCTCTCATCTTGCTTGTGCTCTCTCTGTCTCTCTCTCTCAAATACATCAAATCTTAAAAAAAAAAAAAAGAATACTGTTAAGTGTAAATGGTCTAAAGATCCCAAAGAAAGCCATATTGCCAGTATGCATAAAAAACAAGGGACAATTATACACTTTCTAGAAGAAACCCCTCTTAAAAATAAATAAATATCTGTGTTAAGAGTGAGGGAATAGGTTCCACATTCCCTAGACTGTAAAGAGTTGGAAAGGCTGTAACCTTAATGACAAGAATAAAAACAAACAAAAAACCCCCACAAACAAACAGACAAATAAACAAACAAAAACTACCAGGACTACTTTCTTTTAAACTCACACAGCTGAGGTTGCAGGGCAAACAAATGGCCTAAGAACCAAGGGAAGACAAACCTAAGCAAGGAGATAGGAGTTGTGCCTGCACCCTGGCAGAGCTCTGGAGGAAGAGATTCTGCTGGACATAGAGAGTGTGTAGAGTTTCACTAAAATATTTAATGCTGATGCCTAGTATAGTTTTCCTGGATAATGGAGAACTCACAGTATCCCCAGAATCAGGGACTTTGCTAATACTCATGGTCTCTTCTCCCTGAGTTCTACCAAATGCTCATAAGAAAAGCTTAGAATAGATTGGAGACCAGAGAAAACTTGCCTCAGCTGAGTGACATCAAAAAGTGAACTGACTGTCACTGCAGGAAAGGTACAAATCCCACTGAATCTTATTCCTTTGCAGTAAAAAGTCTTATACTTCTAACCAAGGGTAGTAAGTCCTGTAACCTCCCAGACTCAACGGAAGAACCCTTTGGAACTAGAGGAAGGTGAAAACAAACAAACAAACAAACAAACAAAAGACCTCTCTATATAGAAAGGAAAAAGCAGGCTAAAATCTTGGGATTAGAATTCTATACCATGCCATTAGACCCTCTGTCACTGGGGGAGGGTCATAAAATTGTTTCTGGACAGGATCTGCTAAGACTACAGGCCAGGAGATGGGCAGGGCCACTGAGAAAGTTTGTCCCTGATACATAGCCAAACGGAAGTTCTCTGTGATTCAATGTCACTGGAAAACCAAAAGCTTAGGATGGAGGATTCTTTAGGACTCCTCAGGCATACCAGCCTACACCTAAGCAGAAGGCAAAGCCAACAAAATTTTATTCTGGTGATACATGAAGATATAACCAAAATAACAACCAAATCCAAACCCAAATATAAGGGATATAAACACAACAATGAAAGTACAAATTGCCAGAGTCCACTCTTTAAAATCTGTATGACATATACGAGAGACTCACTTTATATATAAAGACAGATCTAGGATAAGATAAAAGGATAGGAAGGGATATGCCTCGCAACCCTACTCAAAAGAACACTAGACCAAGAAGTGAGTTGGGGGAAATTGGAGGATGAGACAAACCATGAGAGACTATGGACTCTGAGAAACAAACTGAAGGTTTTGGTGTGGGGGGGTGGGTAGGCCTGGTGGTGGGTATTAAGCCTGGTGGTGGGTATTATGGAAGGCACGTATTGCATTGAGCACTGGGTGTGATGCATAAACAATGAGTGCTGAAACACTGAAAAGAAACAAAATAAAATAAAATGGAAAAAAATGCTAGAATGATTATATTAATGTCAGAAAAATAGATTTTGAAACAAGAAATATTACCTATTAAAGAGGGAGAATACACAATGAAAAAGGAGAAAAGAAGTCAATTTTCCCAGAAGGTATAACAATCCAATGAATGTATCTTACTACAATGAAGTCTTAAAATAGATGAAACAGAAACTATTACAATATAAAGGAAAAAATAGACAAATCCACAACTATGCTTGGATACTTGAAAGATTTTCTCTGAGTAATTGATAAAAAATAAAGAAAGGGAAAAAGAAAGATGGATGGAAGGAAGGAAGAAGAAATCAGAACAATAAGAAAAAGACATCTAAGGTCTGAATAATATCAACCAACTTGAACTATTTGGCACTAAATGGAACACTCCACATATAACATTAGAATACAAACATTTTCAAGTGTGTCTGGAAATGTCCATGAATTTAAAAGAATTGAAATCATTCAAAGTGGTTTTCACCCCTCAACAGAATTAAAGTAGAAAATAACATTAAGGATATCTGGAAAATTTCCAAATATATAAAAATTAAGTGGAACAAGAATGTAGTCAAAAAAGTAGTCAGAAGCTAAATTAGAAAATATTTTGAACTGAATATAAGTCAGATCACAACATATAACTGGTGGACTACAGCTAAAGCCATGTTTAGAGGGAAATATACATCATTAAATGCATATACTAGAAAAAAGAAAGAAATCGATGACCTAATCCTCCAATTGAGGAAATTAGGAGAGAAAAAAGAGGAATATAAACCAAAATCAATGAGAAAGAAGAAAATAATCACAGTAAGAGCAGAAATAAAATTATCTGAAAACAGAAAATGATAGAAGACTGCATGAGTTCTGAGAATTATCATCCTCGGACAAGTTCTCCAGAAACCAACTCTGAAGCATAATTCAAGTGATGAATTAAAGAAATGCAAAAGCTTAATGAAGAGAAACCCACAAAGTGGAGAGCAGGACAGGAAAGGGCAAGAAGCCAAACAAAGATGTAATTTCAGGCAAAATTCTAACCTCAACCTGACCCTGCAGGGAGTCCAGAACATAAATCACCCTCAGAGGTTCCTCCCCTCAAGGCGAGGCAGCTGGGGCTTTCACGTGTCAGAGTCAGTCATGAACTACACTGGGGTGGGGTGCAGAACTGATAAGATGAATCTCGAAGGCAATATGGGCAGTGTCAGCCACACTTAGAATGGTTTATTCTCCTTTTCAAGATGAAAAGATAGCTTACTATTTGGAGAGGATGATCTCTAATACACTGTGGGACACATCTTTATTGTTCCTCATTACAAACAAAAATTACAGGTTCTAAATGTTGGCTGAATTAACTCCTTCATGTTTTATCCCAGGTTTTCCAGGTGGTTACCTAGTAGTGGTTTTGCCATCAAGTTCCTCTTTTGTTCCTTGTATGTACTATACCTTTCATAATTTAACATCAGCAATGTTGGTGTTTATTTCCTAATCTCAATAACATGACCCCAACCATTGTCCTAGATCCTCTTGGTGGTGTTACCTTTGATTTTATTTCATTTATGTGTGGTCTCCAGCTATGTTCCAGAGCTCTCTGTACCTAGAAACTTGCACTAAGTTCCCTCATGGGGCATGTCAGGTGACAAGTTGATGTCACATATAGAACTTCTTTTGAAAAGCTGACCACTCTTACAAGTGGAGGTGACTCTTTTCTCCAAGTGAAGTACTTCCTCAAGCTGCACATGTCTGGGAAGTTCATATTTGAAACTTGGTCCTGCTTACCAGAGAGTATGATTCTCAATCTTGACACTACTGACATTTTGAACTTAGATAATTCTTTGTTATGAGATTGTACATTGTAGGATAAGTAGCAGCATCCTTGCCTCCACCACTCCAGTTGAGACACCATTTTCTTTTTTTTTTTTTTTTTAAGCAGGAGCACTCATGTGCAAGGCAGGGAGGGGCAGAGAGAGAATCCTAAGCAGGCTCCAAGCCCAGACCAAGCCTGATGCGGGCCCCAAAATTATTACCTAAACTGAAATCAACAGTCAGACATTCAACCAGTTGAGCCACCCAGGCCCTCTATATCTAGAGCTGGGGCTTTCATGTCTCAAACATGCCTTTCTGTCCAGGGCCCATTTTAAGTTTCCATAGCCCTGCCTCTGTGTAGGGTTGTCACATCCTTATTTACATGTTGTTCTGCCCTTATTTTGGTCACTTTTTAACATGCATATTCCATCTCCAACTGGATTGGATATTTGTTGCATGAAGATAACTAAATACATGAAGTTGGAAAATCTTAGCAATCAGATTTGTAAACATGTGAGAAATAAATCCTGATATTCCTTCTCTTTTGGTAAATAAGCCAATACTCCTGATATAACAGAAAAATCTTAATGAGGAAACAACAAAATTATTTAGTCAAATTTGGCTTATATTTTTAATTCAAGCACTTATAAAAAAAACTTAGGAACATTTCTAACAGAAACTTTGTAAATGTTAATTACAATTTGAAGTGTAGTAAGAAAGAGAATTTTAAACAAATAATTCAAAGAATCAATATCAATGAATATGGAACTCAAGTTATTCAGAGAACAATTCAAACTATTTGTTAAATTCTTCTTTAAAAGATACACTCTAAATTGTAAGCCAGGAAGTCTGGGAATCTAATTCTACATCCAAAGTGTCAGAAAATGTTACAGAAAAATAGAATTTATGGTTAGATGTAGGATGGAATCAGTTTGTAATAAAGGTTTTTGTTTTGTTTTTCTTTTTGTTTTCCTTCACTGCAGTAATTACCCACCTTCCCTTCCTCCCTCCCTCCCTTCCTTCCTCCCTGCCTTTTCTTTTCTTTTTTTCTCCTTTTCTTTTCTGTCCGTCTTCTTTTCTTTTCTTTTCCTTTCTTTTCTTTTTTCTTTTCTTTTTCTTTCTTTCCTTTTTCTTCTTGTTTTTCTTTTCTCTTTTCTTCTTTCTTTCTTTCTAAAATGTGACCCACAACATGTTTTCCACCTGACAATAGGTTGTTACCAAAAACTTAATAATGGACACTAATTAAATTATAATTGAATCTGAAAGCATTTTCCCCTAAAATATCAAATAATTTTCTCAACTTCTTTTGGTCAACTATAGATTAAAATATCCATGTAAATTCTGTAAAAAATATTAAGTTAATATTATATCTTATTATGTGTCTATTATTATGCATTTCCAAACCCCATCTCCATGTTCCTTAAAGATGATTTAGGTATCCTCTGATGTACTCACTTGAGCTTGTAATGATCTGTTAACTTGTATTAATATATACTGTTCCTTGAATGAATATTTTGCTCACCACCAACATGTATAATATCCAGATGGCTAGAGTTGTCAACTAAATTTCTTTCATGATCTAGCAAAGTGTTATGGACTTTATAGTCACTTGGTAAAACATTATCTAAAGAATTACTTATAGGATAAATGAATAATGAATTATTAGGTTTAAAAGCTTTATGGCTAAATTCTTTCTTATGAATCGTAAATGAGGCATTAATTCAGAAATATTTACTAAAATTATGAGATTGGGTATGATGTTTGGCATGTGGCAATTATAGGAGTATCCATAGAAACACAGAGAATATGACAATACTTTGGAGTCTTAAAGTTATTCACTTTTATTTTCCCTGTGTTTTTGAACCTGAGAATATCTGGAATACATTGACATTTAACTCTTGGCCAGAAAAGTACCGATCCTCAGCTGTTATATTTGCCTTTATTTATACTTAATTCATCAAAATATGCTTTCATAGTATCTCTTTGATATGAATAATGGCTTTTTGGTAATCCTGGAAAGTTCTTCCTTTGAATGCGAACATGACACTGTGCCAAAAGTCCTTAGAATATTTTTCACTTTCTCAGAATCTTTAAGAAGGCTACAAATTAAAGAACCCTCCACCATCGCCCCAGTGTGATCAGAGACTTTTCACCAGTCATGAATGCCAGAAGCAGGCTCCACTCAGGGCAACTCTGATTCAGAATCCAGAGTGTAGGCGTTTTTAATTGAACTGATGGAAATGGTTGGCAGGGTAATGGTTGTAATTGTTCACCATTTCACATAGAAAAGAATTTTCTCAGTAAATAGGAGGCTTTGTTTCCAACCTAATTTAATGGAAACACAGAAGGTACAAGAAAGTAATGTGCCAACTGACACTGGGTGTAAAATAAGGCATTTCAGAGACTTTTGTGCAAATGTCCATCAGCTGACATCTGTCAAAGCAAACTCCAGGGATGGCTTCAGAGCATATCCATTTGCCAGCAGCAAACATTTCATGAGCTCCACTCTCTGAGGAACAGTGTCGGTTTGTTTTGCAGTGTGAGCATTTGAAATAACCCACTTTTTCCAAAAACCCCAAACTATTACCTAAACACCACATAGTCTGGTTATACAGTAAAAGGAACAGACTTTTATGCATATGGATACCACTCTTTAGACTAATTGAGAGGCTATAGGAGCACAAGTGAGAAGACTCATGTGACACAGTATGTTTTATTGTAGCCTGGATAAAGGCATTAAGGCCTAAAGAACATTACTTCCATCAAATACATAAACTTAAATGGGCTCCAAGCTGCCTGCCATGCACTCCATTAAAGCATCTATTGTGTTTATACTTCTGTTGGCTGGCCTGATTTCCATTTCAATTTCTCTAAGTGTCATAAAATCTTGTGGAATATAAAACTACAAAACTTAACAGTATTCTATAATTTTGAGTTCACTCTTCAGAACAGTTAGGAGGAAGAAGTTCTGTGTCCTTAGGGCATGGTATAACTATATTTTTGTACATTTTTGTTTGCAATAATTGTCCTGTGGAGTATCTATTTGAGGATAATCTTTGGCAAATTTAAATTTCCAATGTTCTACAGAGTATAAACTTTTAGTTTTCTCCTCCACCTCCCCTTCTCCAAGCTCAGGGCAGAGATTTAGAAGCAAATATACAGAATACCTGTTGGTGACTATTTCAAATATAACATCACAGCGGTGTCATTAAATGTCACACTATATAAAGGGTTCTCAGATATAACGTTGAGAAAGATATCTAAATCTATGCAATCATTGAAAAAAATGTTGATTTATGACTCAGGATTTTTAAAAAATTAATTATAATTAACATATGGCACTATGTTCATTTCAGGTGTACAATATAATAATTCAACATTTCTATACCTAACACAGTGTTCATCATGACAAAAAATCATGACATCCTGACAAATCTTAATCTCCTTTGACTATTCCACCTATCTTCCCCCACTCCCTTTTGGCAACCACTACTTTTTTCTCTGTATTTAAAAGTCTGTTTTTTAGCTTATCTTTTTTGTTTACTTATCTGCTTTGTTTCTTAAATTTCACATACAAGTGAAATTATATGGTATTTGTCTTTCTCTGACTGACTTATTTGACTAGGCATTATGCCTTCTAGATCCATCCATGTCAGTGAAAATGCCAATACATCCTTTATTATGGCTGAGTAATATTCCATAATATAGGTGTGTGTGTAGGTCTTGTTTATCCATTCACTTATCTACTCTATCTGTGGATACATGAGAAGCTTCCAAATCTTGGCTTTTGTAAGTAATGCTGCAATAAACATGAGGGTACTTGTATCTTTTCAAATTTGCATTTCAATTTTCCTTCTGTGGAATTATTATTATTTGGGAAAATATTTTTAATTCATTTTTCAGTTCCCCAAACTATTGAATTTTCTATAACCTATGCAATTTTACACTTGGCATGTACCAAGCATCTTATCCAACTCTTCAGTTAGTATATAAAGTAATTAAGGCCAATTTCAGCTAAGTGGATGTCTTCCTACAAGGTCATATATCAGAATATTCAAAGTTACTAACTACATTATAAGAAGGTTATAATGATATTGAGGTATTGATGGCTTTATTATTATTATGCCCAGATATCAGATAAAAATACAGTTCCCTTACTTTTTTTATTCACTGCCATATTCTTTTTGAATTCAAGTTCATAAGTGCAGACTAGTATCAAGATTAGCACTATACAGGTTTTCCAAATACAAATGACTCCTGGCTTTTCTGCTGTTTAGATTATGTGTACTTCAACTCCTACAATAACATTGGTGCTTAAGAGGTAACTTTATGAACATGTAAATAAATGGTTTCAACTTGAACCATTCAGAGTTCATTCACTGACAAAAATTGAGTGATTATACTGATATTCGCCATTAATTAGAATCTCTTCTTTTCTAGATACCGTGCTAACCACTTTGCAAAGACTTTAATTACTACAACTCTTCTTATTTGGTGTTTTATGCAAACAATAAATAAATAAACAAATAAATAAATCAGTAAATAAATGGTAGGTAGATAGACATTTTTGCCTTACAGATGATAAAACTGAAGATATAACTTAGTAAGAACTCATCTCTTGATTTTTAATTCTAGAAAGGGAGAGAGAAAGATGGGAGGGGTGAGGGGAGAAGGAGACTGTGACCTGACTCAAAATCAAGAGTGGGGCACTTAAACAACTGAGCCAACCAGGTGTCCCAAAAACACACCTTTCTGATTCCTAAAGCCACATCCATTCTACTCTGATGTACTTCACACAAGCTACGTCATTCTAGCATTAATAACTTTACGGCCATGACCTAATTCTTTCTTTCTTTCTTTCTTTCTTTCTTTCTTTCTTTCTTTCTTTCTTTCTTTCTTTCTGTACACATGCGACCCAGGCCATCTATTGGTTAGTGTAGTGTGTAGGGGGTCATGGTTTCATTTTTATGGTTAATTAGCAATAGTTGAATCCTCACCTTTGTCAGCTGTGAACCACACGAGGGGCAGAGTGAGGGAGTTCAGCCCAGTGCCAGTCTTTCACTCTCCCTGGGCTCCTGAAAGACTTTTCCAGTGAATGCTCTTTTGAGGCTGACCTACACATCTGCTTTCTTATAGAAGTCCATGTGCAGTAATGATTTTACACAACAAAATATTGAAAGGCCAAGATCTCAGTTCTCATCTTTCCTTTATGGGAATTGAAATGAGCCAAGGGACAAATCTTTTCCTGACCTCTATATGAACATTCTGGGTTACATTCTCCATGGTGGCCTGGCTTAAATCTAGTAATCCAGGCATTTACCCCCTGGATATTCTTTTTATGATTTTTTTAAAGGCTATGAAAAGCCTGTGGACAATGCTACCAATCAGGAAAGAACAAAGTTGAGGTAAGCCAGGGGGTGATAAAAGTGAGTCCTGGTAGCAACAAATATCTTTTTTTTTTTTTCATGCTGACCTGAACTCACTTTGGACCTCTGTAGTGATAGGCTCATAATAACTGGGGGGGGGGGGGGAGAGTCATAATATACTTGCCTCAAAGCTGTCATTAATACCCCATGAACAAGTTTGCAGGTTGTTTTTGTAATAAAATCCTGTTCTCCAAATGATACTGTCAGCTTCAGGAATCCCAATGTCAAAAGTCAAGATAACCATGCAGTACTTAGCACATCAATACTTTGAGGCTTGACATCAGAAGGATAGTAGTCATCAATTAAGAAACATGGCTCAGATAACAAAACGAAGAGATGAAAACAGTACTAAGAGTCTTGTTTACTGACTGTACCATGATTGGTCCAGAGAACTAAACCCTAACAAACAAAATATGCATGTCGAAGTCAAGCTTGGCTTTTGTATAACAGTTGAAGCAGGGGATCAGTCTTTTCTTAGATCCTGATAATATGCTACTTCTCTGTGCACAGAGTCACCTATGTGACCTACCCCGAAGCTGAAGATTTTAGCACAGGGATTTCACACAAAAACTGCTGTAGCTGCATATCTCATCTGACAATAAGAGAAAGGACAGACTGCAGACTGGGAATAAGGAGAGGGGGTACCAGTGAGTGCTCTTTTTCAGACCTGTGCTAAAGCCAAGTGAACTCAACAAAGTAGGTCAAAGCTATAAAATATATCTGATCAAAATTCATTTCACTGATCTATCAAAATCACAATGTTGAGAAATGATCTACATTCCTCACAGTTAACAGTTTACAACACACTTAAATATGTATTATCTCATTTATTTTAGACCTCACAGCCACCCAATGTGTTAGGTCTTATTACACAAGTGTAAACTGGATGACAGATACTCTTTCCATAGATCTCATTTTAAGTGGCTGAGAAGCGACTAACTCCATGCCTTGTGTAAATGCAAAGTTTGTCTTCTAATTTTCCAAACAACTTATTTTCCTATGGTGGTCTCTGAATCCCAGACTTTTGGAGTGTATATATTCCTTGTGTTTCACCTTAGGCACTCATATCTCAGTTTAGGTTTTCCCAGAAGCAGATGTTGAGACAAGAATTATGAGGCCAATCATTTTGGTGGAAGTTCATCCAAGAGATTACAGATAGGGAGATGGAAAAGTGAGGCAGGGGTGTAAAAAGCCAATACAGTTTGTGTAATGGAGCCAGTTACCTCTGTGGACTACCAAAGCTCAGTTCTGCTGAGGGAATCCTTGGAGACAGCGCAGAATATTCCTGAAGAGTTGCCAGCCAACCATCAGAGCACTGAACTACTTCCAAGAGCATTAACTCTCGAGCGTTTCCAGTCTGACATGTGTATTGGCTGACTACATTCCTGAAGCCAGTAAAAGTAAATCCCTCTGTACTTCAGAGGTTGTAAGTGCTCCCACTGTTATTTGTACAAGTAAATGCAGAGGATATTTGTGAGAATCTGGATACTTTTGTCTTGCCTCCCAGGTTCTGTTGAGCTACATTCAGAGTGAAAGATTTTTGCTTTAACTGATTGAAAGAGAATGAGATTGATATGTAACCATAGCATATTCCTCATATGAATTAAAAAAAATAATAATCATTCATACTGAACAATTTGTGAGCTCAAAACATTTAAATGAAAATTGGGGAGTCATAAACAGGGCTAAGTCATAGAATATGCAGCATTGTCTGAGCTCCCCTCTCAAGTTCTTCTGTTCATTGATTTGATCCCTCTCTCTCTCTGATGCAGAATAAATCTTTCTTCTTACTCTTGCTAACAGAAGTAACAGTTCTCTCTCTTTTTTTATTTATTACATATTCCCCTGGAGTCTTTTTTTTAACAACAACAACAAAAAAATACTTCAAGCAAATTTAGTGCTTTCCCCTAAGAGAAATACTACTAAATAATATTTTTTGGAATTCTTCATGGTAGTTTGGCAGATAAGGAAACTGAGGAAGAGGTGTTCCTATTAACTTTTCTGCTCTTACAAAGCTAAGAAATATCATAAGTCTTCTGCTTTTAGGGCAGAAGATTCCTCCCCACATGAGGCTGCTTTTCATCATGGGTTAAGCAATGTAGATAAATGTTGAACAGAACTCAGATGTAAATCAGAGCTATTTTACCTTCTCCTGTCCCACTTTGCCAGAAGAGTATCTGGAGGAGCAGAATGATGGAAAGTAGCTCCTAATCAGATGGATAAATCCTAGAACTTATCCCTACTTCACTTCCAATGATGCTTAAATGACCTATGTGTCCTTATGTTTGGATATTGTAGGTAAACCTTACTTGAGAGTTTGGTGGTTTTACTCTCCTTAAGCTTCTTCTAGTTAGATTTCAAGATAAGGGTAAGGAAGCACAGTTTTATAAGGAAATGGTAGGAGTTTTCAGGGACAAAATAAAAGCTAGCTTAATGCATTTTTCAAATGTTATAGAAAGTTCCTTTCGATTATCTAAGAAATTTTAAGCTTTCACTCCTACCCTATGATTGTCAAATTATGGATTAGAAACTTTTCATGAAAATTCTGTTTCTTAGCCTTTATCATGATATTACTTACGTTTGATATTTTGGGTGGAGAATGCAAAAGAATTCATTACCCTTGCTATGAAAGATCGACACAGATGTGATTGTAGGAGCATATCCCCATTATTGTGCACCTGTGATCTTGTACTTATTCCCATAGACCATCCAAGCAAGGGTTCTATGGCAGCTCATCTGAGTCTTGGAAGCACTCCTGTGATCCCTTCAGAACTGGAGAACCCAGAAAGCCTTCGAGGAGCTGCTAGAAGGCCATCTCTTGCTCTCCTTACTTTTTCCTCATGAAGCTGCCCTGAGAAACTTTCTCATTGCCTCCAAGATTCTACTGAATACAGGCTTTCGGTCCCACAGAGTAAAGTAGGAGGACATGTAGCTACTTGGCTGCAATCTAGTTTTCCCTCCTCAGCAGTAGGGCATACCCCACAGCTTGCATCCCAGTCATCCTGTGCAAGGGAGTGGTACACGGGACAGAGACTGGATAGCCAGCACTTCCGTCTGTTCTTCCTTTTACTGTAAGTTAGAAATGACCTGAATCTAAAAATGGCTTGTTATAACTTTACCAGACAATCAGGAGCACCTTGGTATCAACCTTGTCTTCTGCTGTACACTTGATAGTAATAAGCTTTTCGCAGATAATGAAAGCCTCCCATCATTTTCCAAGACCCTGAAAAGTAGCAGTTCATTTTCAGAGTTACTGACATTTCATGGTACTCCAGAAAATAAATAAATAAATAAATAAATAAATAAATAAATAAATAAAATGTAACATATTCCTCCTATTGACAGGGGAGAACTTTAACTTTATTGAAATTCCTGAATTTAGCAAAGATTTGCATGGTTCTTTTGTCTTCACCAGGAATTCCTCTTAAAATAGAATGATAGTATTTATTCTGGGGAACTCTCATATAAAGAGGTTGTTGAATGGAGCCAAAATACTGCAGGGACATGTGCATGAACCTTTGTTAATGAGAACATTGTGACATCTGCACACACACACACTAATTTGCAGGTACCAAATCAAAGTCTACCTTCTCAAACTAATTACCCTATTTTAAAATTCCTTTCTGTATAGATGCCCAGCCATTTAATGTGACATTAATATCCTATATATTCAATATGTAGACTTGGATAATGATGCACATGAAATTCTGCCTTAGCTCAACTTTCAAGATCCTTTAAAATTCCCTAAATAATGCATTCTTCAAAATAACAATGCTTATAATCTGAGACCTACTCCTACTAACCTCCCTGTGAGTACATGTTGATTTGAGCACCTACTGTGTATCAAGACTTTTCCCATGTACTTGCTTATTTTGTATTATGTAATCATTAGGACAATACCAGGATTTACACATTTTTCCCTATATTTTTATACAAGGGAACAGAAACCAAAATGTGTTAGATATCCTAGTCAAAGCCTGGTCAAGGCTATGGGTAGGATTGTAATTCCTGACACCAAACCTGTTTTCTTTCAATTTGGTTTCACTCCCATTCATGCAGCATCCATGCTCAAAGGTGACATAATTGGGGGCGTCTGGGTGGCTCAGTCATTAAGCGTCTGCCTTCGATTCGGCTCAAGTCATCATCCCAGGGTTCTGGGATGGAGCCCCCCATCAGGTTCCCTGCTCAGCAGGGAGCCTGCTTCCCCCTCTCTCTTTGCCTGCCACTCTGCCTACTTGTGATCTCTCTCTCTCTGTCAAATAAATTTAAAAAAATTAAAAAGTGACATAATTGAATGTTCTTAGAGCTTCCCTTATAAAAGTGAGGGTGAAGTTGACTTTATCTTGAACTAGCTACTTAAAAACAATGCTGAAGTGAGTCTTATAATTGAAAACTTTTAGGTGATGAAATATAGTTGGTTTTCCTAAAATGTAAAAAAAAAAATCTGGGGCGCCTTGGTGGTTCAGTCGGTTAAGTGTCTGATTTCAACTCAGGTCAGATCTTGGGGTCCTGGAATCTAGCCCTTTGTTTTCTGGCTCTGTGCTCAACAGAGAGTCTGCTTGTCCTTCTGTCCCTTCCCCTGCTTGTGTGTTCATGCTCTCTCTCTCTCTCTCTAATAAATAAAACCTTTTTAAAAAAAGTATATAAAAATCTGAAGATCTGGATTAAATATAAGAACCAACAACCAATCAGTAAAGTCTAGCATTCTATCACTGATGTGACAATAATGAATGTTTATTAGAGCTTTTGGCCCTATTCTTGATGCATCTAAACCTCAGGTGATTGAGGTTAGGCTGTAAGCATCTCTTAGTTGTAATGTTCTCCTGCCAGAAACTTTGGAAACAGACTATGCAGCAAACTTTTTGCAACATGTCATGCTTCTAAAGAATCCTGGGGGATCCATGGTTTCAAAGCAATGACAAAAAAAATTTTCCATATATAAATTAATTCACTTAACTATTTATTGACTCACTGCAATTCTCCCTACAATGAACCAGGTATTTGAAATTTGGGATAGGAATTTGGAATTAAAAAATGAGTAAATCAGATAAAAACTACCCACTCAAAGCATATGGGAGGCTAAGCATTTCCCCAGGAATATCTGTTGTCAGTACGTGAAATATTTCTGGAATTCTGTTCTTGATATTTCCCTCAGGTTCTTGGGGAGGACACTTCTGTGGGTACCTGTCATCATGTCTGATCTCTGTCCTTTAAAGTTAAATTTCATTTTATTCTATAAATAGCCTTTTCATAAGTATTTGGAAAACAGCCTTTCATAAGTATTTGGAGACTCTGGCAAAGGTCAGTCACTTGCTGCGAACTATTGATGGCTAGGTATCACATCCTTTTTCTGAACAGATCATCAAAAATCATCATTTTTGTTCCTACATCTTAAGGAGGGATGCCTGTTGAGTTGTGATGTAGGAAGGTAATATCCACTTAGTGGACGGATCATTTGAGTCAAGCCTGTCAGTGAATGGGGTGACAGATTTCACAACCTGCCTGCCTGTGATTTGTGCCCAAGATTTGAATTTGGGAAGTGGTCAAAAATCATTAGGAGTAAAAGCTTATGTGGAATAAAGTGAGCCATCTATTTTAAGAACATTTACCTGTGTTAAGAAGGACATGGGAAAGATGTGCTGAAAATTTTAAGGGAGTTGTTGAGAAATTGAATAGTAAATTTCTGTTTTCACACATGTAATCTGACTAAAGACTAAGAAGAAGATTATTATTTAGCAAATAAATTCTGTAAGTTATTCACTCACTCACTGTGCTGTTGTGCTTTATCGGATAAAGACCTGGATTACAGAAATTTTAAAAAGATGTTAAAGCATTGACACCTCATCAGGATAAGTAGATATACTATGAGTTATTTGATGTATACCTATTAGGTACCATTGGCTTTTGCTTTACATAATTTTTATTTAATCCTCTCAGTAACATTGTAGGTATGTATTATAGTTATCTGATAGTACACTGGGGTTTATAAAAGAGAAATGGCTTGTTGAAAGCTATAGTCGGCATACAACAGCTAGTATTAGAATTCAGGACTGTCAGACTCCAAATCCTGACTTTTTTATTTTTTTTTAAATCACAATCTCTATTTAAGGTGTAACCAGAGCTCATTTACCTATACAGATAATCTGGGGCATTCATTTTTTGCAAGTTCATTACTTTGTCCTTATACCATATATAAAGATAACCTGAGAACTCAGGTCCTGAAGATTAACCTCTTCACTACTTGCCCCCGCGCCTTTATAAGTTTTCTCTACTACTTCTAAATAAGACTCATACTGCATGTTGGAAATTAAAACATATATTTAACATGCAAATCTCTTCACTCTTGGAAGTAGAGACTAGTTTCACTTCTGAAGTAATGTTAAAAAAAAATGTGAACCCTTTTAAAGACTGAATATCCTTCTTTTTAAAGGAAGCCCTTCCTCCAGCCCTCAGGTTGTCATCTCGTCTCTGACACAAACAGCTTGATTCCCACATGACACACTCAGTGCCTGCCCTGTACAGACTCATTTACCATGACTCCATTTAAGTCACACTTGGTAAATTGTTCCCCAGAGACCCAGATCAAGTAGCGTGGAGCTGTCCCCATTAGCCATCACGTACAGTCGAGCTGAGTGGAAGGCATGTGTAATCTGTTCGCCTCAGATCTCTGTGGTGCTTTGCCTCTTAATGGTGGTGTTGCCTATAAAACCAGGACTGTGAAGCCCCCAGACTTGGCTGGGTCTTGCACTGGGACACCATCTAAGGTGAGGCAAAACAACACTGGGTTACTATGCTCACCTGCTGAGCTCACATCTTTGGGAAGATAATCATTTTGACCAAGGCAATGGCTCTGAATACTGAGACCAGGGTTCAAACCACTTTGTCAAGAACCGGAAGTCCTTCCCAGTCTGTTCAACTTCACTTTGTGAGACTTGTACCAAGAATCCTCTAGTCCACATGAATTTAACATTATTCCCGTCCAATCCCACTTCCTCATTCATTCCTCTACATTTGTGCTGTTACTATTTAGCAGTTTTGCAGTCAGTATGGCTTGAGTTAGATAGCCTTGAAGATTATTTCTAACGTGATGCTTTGGTGTTCCCTGACCTTTCTTCCACTGATCTATATCCACCGTGCCCTCATCAGAATGCTAACTTGGCTGTGCTTCTGGGAAGGCTAAAGGAAAAGATGTGTATAAAATCATACAAAGCTGGCAACTTCTATGCCGTTATCTCCTCCAAACTCTAGAGTTCTGCTTCAGTCTTCGTGTATTTAATTTCCTAATGTTCTGTGCTAATGATAAGATTGTTAGTTTTATACCCATGCTCTGCTTGTTGTCTACAAGATGAACCTCTTTGAAGAGTAGAAAGTGCCTTATCAGACTTGTGTATTCCCACACTGCTCTTTACACTCCTGGGAACTCAGCAAACCTTCTGCCAATTTTATCAAGTGTGTTTTTTTTGTTTGTTTGTTTTGTTTTGTTTTGTCTTGTTTTTGTTTTTGTTTTTGTTTTTTTACCTCCTGTTTCCTAATATTGCTCCATGCATATGTCTCACTTCTCTAGAGCATGTTGTAACTTCAAATTCCATACTGTTCTTTTTTTTTTTCAAATTCCATACTATTTATTTATTTATTTATTTTCCAATTCCATATTATTAAAAACAAAATTTAACCAGGGGAAATTTAAGGATGAAGACACATACAACAACAAAATTTTGAAATGTATTAGTTTTATTTATCATCCTCCCATCTCACCAGGATTCACGTCCTTAAGAAAATACTTCCATATACCTAAGGACCAACTGTCAAATCTACTAGATTAAAGGTCCTTGGGTGGGACAAAAGAATCATAACTCTACCCTAAGACCTCATAGATCCCCACTTGGATATTTTCTACCTGGAAGGAAAAAAAATAATTGCCACAAAAAAATTAATCAACCACAGCCATTTCAACAATTCTCATATATTGCTTTATAGATTAAAAAAATAAAATGAAAACAAAT
The DNA here is from genome assembly GCA_004024625.1 of Mellivora capensis. Classification (NCBI taxonomy): domain Eukaryota; kingdom Metazoa; phylum Chordata; class Mammalia; order Carnivora; family Mustelidae; genus Mellivora; species Mellivora capensis. The sequence continues at coordinate 15,267 of PISX010008163.1, read as the reverse complement.
GGAGTATACTCATATGCTCAGCTTTCACAGAAGGTAATCCTAGGTCCATTTCTGACAGCTTGCCTTCTCCATGTGTGCTCTTGGGCATGTTATTTCACATCTCTTTGCCTCAGTTTTATCATTGGTAAGACAGATATAGCAGTGGCATTCAATTCCTAGAATTGTTCTTAGAATTAAAATTAGTATGACATGTAACATGTTTACAGCAGTGACTGGAAAAAAAAGAAGAATGGAATTGGTCTTAACTATCACTTACATTTGTTTCTTAGGGGTCTTTTGCTTTTGAATGATTTTGAGTTCCCCATTTTACAGATGAGAATCAAAAGGAGCCTCCATGAACTATGGATGATGTGTATTTGAAGACCTGAGGTCTTTTGACTTCAAGTCATGTGTTCTTCTTCCCTTACAGGGTGACATTTTGTCAAAAGACACTTCTATTTATTTAAAGCAATCATTACTCTCTAAAATATCTTTCTTTTTACTTTTTTAAAAAATTTCTTTCCAGCATAATAGTATTCACTGTTTTTGCACCACATCGAGTGCTCCATGCAATACGTGCCCTCCATAATACCCACCACCTGGCTCCCCTAACCTCCCACCCCCCACCCCTTCAAAACCCTCAGGTTGTTTTTCAGAGTCCATAGTCTATGTGATAGGTCTGTTGCCCCCACATCTCCACTAAGACATAATATGGATGATGGCATCATACGTGTTTGTCTTGTTCATGGAAACATCTCTGGGACTAGAAACAGTGCCTGCCACCTAAGTACCTGTAAAATGAATGAATGAACGTAGAGTATATCTGTGTTGGGAGGTGTGGTATTTCAGTATTTTCTCCCTTCACAAAGGAGCTTATACCACCTCTGCTAAATACCTCTTCACATGTTCAGGGTCACAAACAAAAGAGGAATTCTTGATATTGTGATAGGCCAGAACTTGACCTGTTGAATAGGATGATTATCACCAGGGAGGTAGTCTCTACTCTTTCTCATTTTCTCTTGCATTCCACGCAGCAACAGGACAGAGGACTCAGAATCCTCTTTTTTGTTGTTTGTTTTGTTTTGTTTTGTTTTATTTCCTTTTGCTTCCATGTGATTATGAAGGTGAGGGGATTTGAGTGGTAACATTAGGTAGTGACCCTTAGTCTAGGCTTCACAATATATTGATCACGACTAAAGGAAAAGCTAAGTGCTGGACCAGGGGTAAGAGCTAAGTATGAGACCCCACTGGCCATTCTTAGTCTTAGTGTTAACAAAACCTTTTTATCTGAGCTCTACAATTAGTAACTATGAAGATCTTAGCTTCCCATCTTGTCATTATTCTCTGAATTTGAATTCCTTAAAACATCAGAAGCCCTGAAGGGATGATTGGCTGGACAGGAAAGAATTTGGATAATCTTAGGCCTCTGACCATGATGTCACTAAGTATTCAGCTTTATCCTCTAGTAAGCTTTCTATCTTGCATTGCTGTGACCTAGCTTAGAATGGTAACAAACTTTGGAGAAAACACTTAGAGAACATTGTTCTTTTTGATTAATTTAATGCCAGTTCTACTGAAGCTATCTACTTAAGACCATGTATTCCTGAACCCCACAGGGTTTCAGGTTTGGAAAACATCTGTGTGTATCTAACTTAGGTACTCTAAGTATAAGGGGAAGTGTATAACTTAGTGACCAAAAGCTCTGGGCTTTGTTATCAGAAAAATATTGTGATTCTTCCATTTAGTAGGTTGTGATATTGAGAATGAAACTAAGACTTGATTTACTCATCAGTAAGACATCAATAATGCCTGAGAAAACTAAATTGGATAACGTTTGCAAAAATGCTCAGTAGAGTCTAAAGGGAATCGGACTGGACTGGGCAGTAATAGTGAAGTGTGTACTTGTGTGTATGTGTATAGGTTTTGGTGAAGGTGAGGGACCTGTAATGTGTCAGTATGGGGCAGTATGCACATACCAGAATCACAAAGAAAATGGGCAGATTATAACAGGCAAAGAATTGATATGGCATAAATCACTTTATATAGATAAAAGAAAATCACCTTGTGTTATTTTAAATCACCTCACTTTTGCCTTCTCAGCTGGAAAAGAAACACAGAGGCAGGGGCAGGCCCAGCATATTTTTCAGAAGATGAAGATTGAAAGGATGTAGAAAGCCACCACTGGCTGAGCCCAAGATGCTTGATGTGCATTTAAGCAGGTGTATCTCCTCGATTTTGAACAACTACTATATGAAAAAAAAAGTAACTAGTAATTGTGAGGCCGTCAAAAATGCTATTGTAGGAAACTGGGTCATGCTTGTCTCCAGATCATGGAACATCTGCTGGGGGTGGGCACCATAATCATAGACACATTTCTTCCCCAACTCTAGTCTACAATTGCAACCTTGAGGTTCTGTTCCCAAATGCTTTCATTATGCAACTGAAGAATTTTAAGCTTTGGTTGTGGGTAGGGTTTGAATCTGACTAAATAAATCTACGGAGTGTCTTAAATTTCCAAGGGCCCTGGTTTGTTTGTTTACACTTTTGCAACTTTTGTTTCAGTGACACAGTGCATCAGCACCTCTGAGAGAAGTTGCTTGAGGGAACTGAAAGGTGGCTCTTCTGGAGAATTGTTGACAGTTACCACCCAAGCCCGCAATCTGCATTATGTGGGTTCGATGAATATTTATAAAAACAGTCAATGTGCCAGTCACAGTGAAAATTTCATTTCAGGACAAGTTCGTCACTCATTTCTTATAATACCCTTGTGTGAGAGCTGTCATTGCTGTTTTCTGAACTAACAATACAGAAACAGACCTCATCCAAGGTCCCATAGCAAACTTGGTTTGAGCTAAATCTACTATCAAGATGTTATTTCTCTAGGTTTATTGTTCTAATTATTTCCTAATCAGACTGAGAAGTTGTCTTTAAGTCATGGAATCATAGTATTTCTTAAAAACATAGCTTTTGTTTTTCCTATTTATTTCTTTTTAAAATGGCATATGAATTAGTGTTTTAAAATGTGGAAAGAGAGCCCTAGAGTAGTACATCTTAATTTGTGGTTCTGGACTCTTCCATGGATGGACCTCTGGATGCCTGAACGTATTTGCATTTCATTTCATCTGTATGCATATGTACACTGTGTGAAGACAGAGCCAGAGTGTTCTCCAAGTCCTCTGAGAATTTCTAACTCCACAAAACAGATAGCAATTGTTAATTCTTGTCAAAATAGAAAAGAAATCTATAAACATTTCTTTCCTAATCAAACATTTCTGCTTATTTGACCCAAAGAGAAATAATACATAGCAAATTAAGAAATAAAATTCTCATTATTTTTGTTCTATCCTAGAAGAAATGTGAGTCCCAAGGTCTCTAGAGAGTGAGCTTCCTTGCTAACTGTCACTTACAGAAGATCATTTAAATATGAATTACCCTCATTTTTAGTCAGCCTGAACATCGATTTAAATCCATGGAGATCAAACTAAATTCTAGACAGAAAAACAAAAAAGGTGATTATGACTTCAACTGGAAAATAAGAGGCCCATTATGTTTCAGAATCATGTCTGGTTAAAATTAATAGCATTTCTTATCTTTCTTGGATTTTGAAATTTGGGAAGTTCTAACTGATTTTTATCATGCTATTTTACTGTAGAAGGGTGAAGTGTTGGGTAAGCAAGGAAATAAAAGAAACACATTCAAAGAGGCACCATCAGGAGAAACGATTGAGTCAGTACAGATTAATTCCATGCTAATCCATTATGATTTGAAAGGCTGCTAATTAGTTATAGAAGTTCACCATTACTTGGATTCAGAACAAGACCTTGATGGACCTTCATCAAAAGAAGACAGATCACTTTTTCAACATTCTTTTAAAGGAACAGGAATTTATTGTAGTCTAATTTTTTAAAGGGTTGTGCATCCAGGTTTATGGTCTGTATTTGCAAGTCGGTCAGGTTTTGGTGTAGTGATTATGGTAGCTAACGAAATGAACTGTGAAGGGTCCCTCTCTCTACTTTTTTATAGACATTATCTTACCCTTAAATGTTTGACAGAATTCACAAGTAAAACCTTCTGAACCAGGAGTGTTTTCTTATCAGAAGGTCACTGATCATCAATCATTTTTTTAAATATATTGAGGCTATTCAGATTATGTATTTTGTCTTGAGTTTGTTTCGGTAACTTATGCTTTAAAAATGCTTTTTTTCACTAGAATTATTGAATTGATTGGAATGAATTGGCTCATAATATTCATTTATTCTTCTTTTTAATGTCATTAGAGGCCATAATGATGTTTCTTCTTTCACTCCTGATATTTTTTGTCTTTCTTTCTCTTTATTTCTTTCCTTTTCTCTAATCAGTCTGTTAGGGTTTGTTTGTTTATTTATTTATTTACTTATGTAACTTTGAAAGATTTTATTTTTATTTATTTGAGAGACAGCAAGAGTGAGAGTGTGAGGGAGAGAAAGAGCAAGTGAGTCCAAGCAGAGTGCAAGGAGTGGGGGAGGGCAGAAATGGTGGGAAGCAGCCTCCACACTGAGCAGGGAGCCCAAAATAGGGCTCCCAAGGGGTTCCATCCCAGGACCCTGGGATCATGATCTGAGATGAAAGTAGATGCTTAACCAACTGAGCCACCCAGGTGCCCCTATGATTTACTAATTAAAAAAATTAACAATAAAAAATAAAGAATGAACTGTGAGGATTGTGAATTTTCTTTAACGTTTTATTATCCATTCCATTGATTTCTGCTAATATTTGAAAACAATTTTTAGGAGACTTTGAAATGTTCCCTTTTGTATGTGAGTTTCTAATTATTTACTACTTCATATATTTTGTGACATCACTAAATCATGTTTCTGCCTCCTCAAATGGTTATCTAATTTTGGGCATATTACCTACAAACCCACAAAAATAACCAAAATTTATTTTCAGAGGAATCATTTAAAACTTACTTTTAGGCTTTAGCTGTTTTATTTATTAGGAAATGCTAGATCGGTTGTATTATTGTTGTTTTATCTTGACATACTGACAAAATCAGTAACTATTTCTATCCTATAAAAATGAATTTTGTGTACTTTGAAAAATAATGATTAAATATAAAATAACAGTTAATGGACACAAGCTAGAAATTCCATCAGTTAAGGGACAACAGGCTAAAAATTCCATCACTTTTAAGATTTAGTCAGCATAGAAAAGCTTCCAAGAAAATAAGAAAAAAAAAAATGGTTTATGGGCTCTTCTGCATTAGTATCTATTATTTTCAAGATTTACTCAACTGTTCCAAAAGGACACATTAGTCAAAGTGAGTACTCAGGTATAAATCAAATTTGTCTCCTTTAGGCCATCTAATATCCTATTGCAATACTAATATGATTCAAAAAAAACATTTTATACTGAAAATGAATGAATATTGCTGGAAATGGAAAGTGCAAGAGCTTTTTCTTTTCTTTGTCAATCATCCAGCCTTATAAATATCAGATTCACTACCTAACATACTTGAATCACTGGATAACATTTGTTTCTCTGGTTTTTAAAATAATTTCTGAAATTCCAACATTTTCTGTACATCCTGTAGATTATAAAAACCACTGATTATTCATGATAATGAGAAACTCAAGAATGTGTAATTGAAATCCATAGATAACATAAAAAAGTCCTCAATAGCAAAATTGATTGATTATAATTTTATCAGTCAATTACTCATTTATAAGAAAGGACAGACAGTAAGGTCAAGGTGAATTCTAGATAAGGCCTACTTTATCCAAAAGGTAGAATGTGGGTGAAAAAAGAAAGCAAGCATTTTGGATAATTTGCAAAATTATTTATAGCTACTGAATTTGTTATCATTCAAATTTTTGAGCTGAAAGATATTTATTAACCATTCAGTTGGAATCTCTCCTTAAAAAACAAAACAAAACAAAACAAAAAACAAAATTAGTAACAATCACAGATCCTGTGCATGAAATTTTGGTTTTTCTACTCAAATTTTGCCATGCATTCTGCTGTCTTATGTGTTTTCTAATGATGATCTTCCATCTCTGTAAGTGTGATGGCTTGGAGGTGTTTTGGGGTGAGATAAAAATTTAAACCCATGAATTTGGACAAAATAGATAACCCTCATAACATGGATGGACAATGTCGAATCAGTTGAAGTCCTGAATGAATCAAGAGACAGACCTTCTAGAGCAAGAGGAAATTCTTCATTCTTCCAGCATTTGAACTAAAATTAAAACTTTGACTTAACTTGGTCTTTAGCTACCATCACATACTGCAAGTTGAAACTTGCCAACCTTCATAATCATGTGAACCAACTCCTTGTAACATATTTCTATCTATATATGCACTGAACTCCATTAGTTAGGATTCTCTGAAGGAGAGCCTTATGAGAATCCAACTTTGCCTATAAAGGGAAAGAAAGAAATGAGAAAATGGACACTAAATCTGGAAATCCACTGGTAGAACATGTACTTATTCCTTCTTTGCTCAGTGGAAACAGAAGGAATTAACAGACTATGATTAACTCTCATTCTTATTCAATAACACACTACAAGGTTTTGTGGGTCTTTCTTGAGAAGAGAATTTGTATATCCATAGTAACATGATTGGAAAGGTTTCCTATTGAAAGTTTCTTTTTGGTTAAAAAATTGTATAGTTTATTTCTTATGTTTCAGTTACATGTTTTAAAAAGTTGTCTCTCAAGTCCAAAATGAAGTAACATTTAGGTGGATATTGCCAGTTGATTTGGTGGAGACTGGTTGCAGATAGAAATGAGAACCCATTATGCACACCGTCTTCAAACCCCCCCCCCCCCCCCGCAAATGGAATCAGCCCAAGGTTCAGTCTTCACAGAAGCAATTAAGGCATCCATTTCAGGCAGAGTCTAGAATCCATAAGCATAACACTTACCTTGCATTTTTAAAGGTAAAAGGGCAGCAAAACAATTTGGATTTTTTTTTTTCTCTCTTGGATGTCTTGGGATTTTCTTTTTTTAAAGAAAATCCTTAAGAGCTAGCACAGAAAAGAAGCAATTTGGCAAGTTCTGAAACAATACCATTGAAATCTGTGGATTTCACCCAGGAAGAAGCTCCCATGGGAGAAAACTCCACAGGCTCTCTGCATTTCCCTGACAATAAATGTGATCATCAAATCAAAGATATAAGAACAAAAGGTTCTTACAGATGATGAAAACTGATGTATGTAAAATTCATAGAACCTGTATACTGATCATGGACAATGTTAAGAGGGCTAATCAATACACAATTCAATTTTCTCTCCTTACATTTCTTTGGAATTGTATCTCAGTAGGGGGAATTCTTGCTATTTCTTGGATGAAAACTCCAAAGGCTCCCACTTGTTCTTCTCATTCTCTGGTAAAGTCTCAAGTGTACTTTCAGTTGCAGTTAAAGTCATTATTAGAATACCTAGCCCCATGCAATAATTAAAATACCCTATATTTCCTCAAGTGCAGGAGTCATATATCAAATTTCCTAGTACTGATACTGAAGGTCCCCTCACCTGGTTTATGTTAAGATAGCCAATACTTCCATACTCACCTTCTTTTGGAGGGAGAGAGACTCCAAAACAGTTTTCTTCAAGAAAATATGATTCACAAAATTATTTCTGAGACATATTTTACATATTTCACAGATGATTGAGAGGCATTAATAAATTTGAAGCCATCAATATGACATTCGCTTTGAATATTTGTATTTTGTGCTGGCACCTCAATTTGGTATCGACATCTTCAGCTCTCAATTTCAATTTAAATGCAATCACTCCATTCCATAATGAGAAATTATCTGAAACAAAGAAACCATTATCAAAGTCTGACGCTTCTGGAAAGTGAGTATTAGGAGAAATATTCACCTGGTGAACTCTCCGGGTTAGGAGAATTCTGGGGATTGAACACATTGCTTGTAAAGTTGGAGCAAATTGCAATTCCCCAGAAGAAAGAAATCCTTGGAAACATGAGATCAATTTTAGAGTCAGATCAATTCCTATTACAAAGCAGACAGTTGCTACAAGAAAGAAATCCTACATATGTGAGACACATGGGGAAAAAGCACATTAAACCCACCTCATGTCAAATTAAACATCAGAGCATCTATGTAGGCAAAGTTCCATGGAAATAATGAATGTGGGGAATCCCTCACCAAGAATTCCTCCATTGGAACATGAGAGGATTCATATTGGAGATAAATGCTATGAATGCACTGAAAACGGGTAAGCCTTCAATCAAAAGAAGCAACTTCTCTTAAAATGAAAGGATCCATACTAAAGACAAATTCATTGAATGCAATATACCTAGAAGTCTTCACTGTGAAATGATGTTCTCATCAAACACTATGAGATCTGCAATATATTTATTTTCTTCTCATAATATTATTCCACCTTTCCTAAAAAGTGGATCTAGACAATCTCAATACGCATGGTAGGACAGTGCAAAACATACGATTATCGAATAATTAAACTTTATCCTGGAAAGATGCCATTGGGAGTTTCATCTGGAAGAGTTCTGGTGTGTGGAGAGACCAAGCAACCTTCCTTATTTTTTAGTGTCATTAACATTAATGTGGCAAATATGAATCATTGTTGCAATCATTCATTTGATGCTTTGATATCTAGTTGTTCATGTATCAGTCATTGTGTGGTCAGGCAAGAGTTGCTACCACACTTTCAATGAACTTCAATTCATTAGGGGGATCTTTTTTAACATGTTCCTATTCCTAGATGTCTCAAGTCATTTCCAACTCAGCAATGAAAACACACTTGCATTTTGGTAAATCAGCTCTAGAGCACAAAGAATGATCAAACAGAGGGGGCTGTGGTTAAAAAGGTAGACTGTCCCTCATTTTGATTTTAAGTGGCTTCCTAGACTTCATACTGGATTCCCTGAATCAAATCCCTGGAGACTCAGCTCCAAATCTGCAAGGTACTAAGCAACCCTGGCAAGGCTGAGGCATGAGGCTGAGATGACTCTCTTAGGGCCTTCACATTCCTTTTTAAAGTTTCCCAAACTAATTTAGGGCACCAGTGACCCTGAGCCCCTAAAGAAGCCATTGAACTCCTTTATAAAATGCTGCACCAGTAATTCAATTTCCTAAATAATTAGGATGGGCAGACCAGGAATGAACTGGGAGTAAAAAGGGGCTTATCAGTGGAGTAGAGAGGGAGGTAAATATTTAAAGTACATATTTTTGGAGTTTTCAAGTCAAGACTCTGCAGCTGGCATAGCTTGCTAAGGTATTTTTATTGTTTTGTCTTTTGATCTTTCAAATTATAGACTATAACGGTCCTGACTGTAAGTAAGTGTTTATTGACTCTTATACTTATTTTTATGTCTGAAAGTGATGCAACTTTAGAGTTTTATAATCTGGAAAGTATGTAACTCATGGTCTTGCCACTGAATTTTCTATTCTGGTCTTCTTGTGACATCCAAGCCTCAGCCCCATCTTCATTCTCTTGCATACAAATTCCTCCAGTTGGAAGTTGTTTTCCTTTTTCTCTCTGCCTGACCAAATGCTATGGCCACTGTCAGAGAAAACTTCCTTGAATGACTGCATACTAGCTGTCTTAACTTCTTTGAAATGTGGTGTCCATAATATCTCGCCTTGTGATTTTATAACATATGTATGACATACATATATTATACATTATATTATACTGCATTCTGCATATATAGTGTGTGTATATATATAATACATATATCTATATCTATATATATATATAGTGTGTGTGTGTATATAAATGGTGTGTGTGTGTGTGTGTGTGTGTGTATTTATTTTGATTTCTAGAGGGCAGAAAGGACCCTGGCTTTTGGTTCCTTCAGATGCCTCTTAGTTCATAAGTCATAGCATATACTTGGCATATTTGCTTAATGAAATCAGGTATATATTCCTGGTTTTACTTACTTTCATAATTGTGCTTTACACTGTATTGTAGTATATTTGAACTTTCTCAGATTCCTGAATCACAAGAGTAGGGATTTACTGAAATATCCCATTAATTAAATTAAGCATTTATAATGTTAGATAATCAAAACACCTGTTTCAATATACTGTATACTCTTATTCTCAAATAATCAGAATAGAAAGGATTACGATAGTCTTTGACAAGAGGTAGATGCTTTGCTTTTTATACTCACTGCTAACTATATTTAAAAAAAGAGAAGGGCTGACTAGTACAATTCAGACATAAGTGAGCCTCAGAAAACAGACTCATCCTATTAGGTTTCAATTAGTTAGTGGTATTATTCCTAATCTGGTTTTAGAAGATTATTTTGAGAGATTTATAACATGCATTTAAATATGATTCAATGTGTTATTTAATGGAAGAATTGATCTCTTGACATAATATGTGAATGTTCTGGTTGATGAATTATAAACAATTTGATATCAGCCTTCGAAGCACTTAATATTTATTTCATCTACTATATAAACAGAATCTTGTTTTCCCTTCTCTGGTAATAATTATGGAGAATCAGATGTTTATGAACAGTCTATAGAGGTCTTTATTTCAAAGCAACATATCATCAAAGCCCTATGAAGGTTATCCTCTAGAAACACAATTTCCTGAACTTCTTTAAAACCAAAGTGAAAGAATGAAATGAGGAGAGCATCTGATACAAGAAATGTACATTTCACTGACCAGGAATGCACACATCTATTTGTATAGCCCGAGAACTTAAGATCTGGCTCACAGATTTGATTCTCTAATCGAAGGAAGCAAGAGAGCTCCACTGATGGTTTCCTGAAATGCGATACGAATAATGTGTGCCAGTGAGTAGACATTGAAGTAAAACTCTGAGCCTACACATTGCCACTGAAGTTAAGCACAGGAGGAAATTCAATAAAAATGCATTCTGACAAGAAATTACTTTTTATGGTATTTTAAGTTAGGAATAACACTGGAAGGAATGCAGAACTAATTAAGTATCATATTTTGGGTTTTTTCTCTCCCCACCTCAGCAAGAGAGGAGTATAGCTGAATGGGTGGATAAAATACTTACAGACAAGTGTTTAGAAGTGGTAATAGAAGAAAAGTCTTTAATAAAACAACTCTTGAAAAAAGAAGGCAGTGGAATTTAAACCCTCAGACTCAGTCTGAACACAGTAGTGAAACACCAATGGTAGGAGAACCATACTTTTATCAAAATGGAAAATTAAGCGACATGTTGGAACGCATGGGATAATTGAGCTCGACAATGTCTGTGTCATCCTTTTTTTAAACTTTTTTTTTTTTAAAGATTTTATTTATTTATTTGAGAGAGAGGCAGTGAGAGAGCATGAGCAAGGAGAAGGTCAGAGGGAGAAGCAGACTCCCCGTGGAGCTGGGAGCCCGATGCGGGACTGGATTCCGGGTCTCCAGGATCATGACCTGAGCCGAAGGCAGTCGTCCAACCAACTGAGCCACCCAGGCGTCCTGTCTGTGTCATCCTTAATAGGCAGACAGGACTTCCATACTTAAAAATTTCCCGGAAATTCCCAGCATGGCCTACCTGTTGAGTAGTTAGTGACATCGGTGAAGCATTCTGTGAGATTCTATATTGACTGAATTAAAATGCTTTTTGTATGGTCTTGCTTTTAGCTTTTATTTTGGGGATGATGGAGAATAATAGAATCTGGTGTAGGGAAAATCATAGTGAAATCTTTTAAATATTAGATAATGAATCAATTTAATAGGAGACTACTATTTGCATAACAAAATCTCTCATTAAACTTTGTATATATCATCCTAGATCAGTAAATAATTTATAAATCTGGATTTTAATTCAAAGAAATAAAAAACAAACTTAGTTCTGCTTAGGTATGGTATTTAACACAGTGTGGGCTTCAATAGAGAACATTAAATGACCCACAGCAGATCCAGGCAGGAATTGGGACTTCTGGAATGCAGAGAAAGAGCCATTTAAAAAAAAAAAAGTTATTCCTATATTTGAGAACAAACAACCAAGTCTGGGATCCTAGAAAATTCATTTATTCTATTCACCTGCTGCTTGCCTTCTAGTCCCCAGAGCTATACGGAAGGAAGGCATATTATAAATCTGTAGCATTTCTTCTGCATGTTAGGGGCTATAGAGTTGTCAGGACAGGTGTTTCAGAAAGGGCAAGGCCATAATAAAGGGAGCCAACTCAAAATGAGCTATCAAGTTCAGAGGAGCTCTTTCCCTTTACCTTGCCTTCACACAGAGGGAGGCCGTTAAACTCTGACAAACAAAATGGTTTATAGGCACCCGGCATTTTAGATTCCGGAAATCCCATTTTGAAGCCTTGGAACACATCCAAAAATGCATACAAGAAATCCCCATGATGCCAGCTGTGTAGGCAGATTTCCTAGAGAATGGCAGGTTGGTTCTCCCTTCCCTTCTTTGTCAAACTTTCTGTTTCTATGGTGTTCAAGTGACCTATATACTTCCAGTGAAATACATCTAGATACTATAGTAAAATGCAACTATGAACCCAAGAATGTCCTCCCATTTGCCTTGAAAATAATCATCTCTTGGCTCTGCAAGAATTATTGTTAGGGGACTCCCCTGACCCCATCTAGGGTCATTCAGTCAGAAGGGCTGCCAAGTTGATTTTGGCAGCCTCCACACAGAGGTCAAGTCATTGGAAGTTTGGAGCACTTGTGTGTTTTATCAGAGAGAACTCTGCGTCCTCCATGTGTCTCCAGTCTCCAACATGGACCTGAAACACAGCTTGGTTCTGCTTTTCTGAGAAAGCTCCAAACGTTGGGGGAATTCAACATAAAGTTTGAACACATAAGTTACAGAATAGCTTTTTTCCCCCATTTTTTTAAACTAACATATAATGTATTTTTCTGTTTCAGGGGTACAGATCTGTGATTCATCAGTCTTAAACAATTCACAGCACTCACCATAGCACATACCCTCCCCATCACCCAGCCACCCCATCCGTCCCAGCCCCCTCCACTTCTGCAACCTTTGGTTTGTTCCCTGAGATGAAGAGTCTCTTATGGTTTGCCTCCCTCTCTACTTTCGTCTTGTTTCATTTGCCTTTCCTTCCCTTATGATCCTCTGTCTTATTTCTCAAATTCCTCGTATCAGTGATATCATATGATAATTCATTTTCTCTGATTGACTTATTTCACTTAACATAATACCCTCTAGTCCCATCCACATTGTTCCAGATGGCAAGATTTCATTTTTGATGGCTGCATAATATTTCACATCTTCTTTATCCATTCATTTGTTGATGGAGATCTAGGCTCTTTCCATAGTTTGCTTGTTGTAGACATTGCTGATATAAACATTGGTGAGCACATGCCTGTTCAGATCATTACTTTTGTATCTTTGGGGTAAATACTCAGTAGTGCAATTGCTGGGCCATAGGGTAGCTCTATTTCCAACTTTTGGAGGAACCTCCATACTGTTTTCCAGAGTGGCTGCACCAGCTTAAATTCCCACCAAGAGTGTAGGAGCGTTCCCCTTTCTCTGCATCCTCACGAACACCTGTCATTTCCTGACTTGTTCATTTTAGCCGGGAGAATTGCTTTTTTAAAAAAGCTGGAGAGAGATGAGTCATGGGTCACCTACTGGGTCAGGGCACACTGGAGGGTGTGAAGGAATCAGGGGAGAGGGATTGTTTGTTAGACAGTGACTCCGTTGGGAAAATTGACAGAGCACTAACTAGTGATTTCAGGAGGCATGTGCATCTACAATCCAAGAGATGAGTCAGGGATGGGAATTTATAATTTCGCGTCATTAATAACACAGGTAGTGATAGAAGGCATACACCTAGGTGACATCATCTAAAGAAAGTACATAGAATGATAATAGGGATGAGAAAAGAAGCCTGAGCAACCCTGACATTTAAGAGGTATAAATTGAGGAACAGAATCACAGGAAGAAATTAGAAAGGAAGTTAGCAAAAATACAGGAGCACCAAAATAAAAAATAGCCAATCAATCCATCGATCAATCAGTCAATAATTCATAAGGTTATAGAATTTCAGTAAGAAAATGAATAACTGAATATTGGATTTGACAATAAGGCATCACTCATTTTGAAAGTAATTTTCCTGGAATAATATATTTGGAAAAACTAGACCCTGGGAATACATTATCATACTTAGCTAAAAAAAAGTAACCTAGAAAGGCAAACACCCATCAGAGTGATAAAATACCCAACTATTAACACTGGGATATAGGTAACTGTAAAGTTTTTCTCCAGTATATTCTAATGGGGGAAGAATACATTTAGTCTTGGCAGAAAGAAGAAAGGAGTTGATGTTTTCCTGGACCCAATAGAAAAAGTACATTTTGGTTTTTCATTCCCTAAATGTAAGGAAGATTTGAAGGCCCTTCCAATCTCTATATAAACATAGTTCATTGCCTTGTACTTCTTTTTAGAAAATGTACTATAAAATAAACAAAAGAGAGAGGAACAGATACTTTAATCAGGTGTTTTATATTTAGTGTATTCAGGTTTATGGTTAGTGCATAAATCCTTTCCACCTTCCCTGTATTTCTCTAACCAGATTCTGCTTTGTATTATCGCATGGGGTTTTTATGCCCTCTAAATTTACATTTCACAGATGCTTGGATTTATGGCAGCTCTTCCTTTTGACAGGTCACTATGAGATGTGATATGTCAGCAATTGATTTTATGAGAACATATGTTTATCTGGTTAATTTTCTCCAAAAAACAATGTGTACTGTCAGAGTGAGGTCAAAGTCACCAAATTTTTCAGCATCTTTGAAGATCAAGCCATTTGTATCTTAAAAGATTAAATACAGAGATTGTATTAAAAGATATAAGAAGAAAATACTCAAAAGTTTGCTACTTATGAGAATATCCACAATGGAGCTATAAAAGTAAGTTAACACTCTATGGGGAGGGATAACTGGAGTCAGATGGGAGAAGTAAGAGAAAATCTGAACCCAGAGGAGAAACTCTGACTCAAGCCTGGACTCTCATGATACTTCACCTGGGCCTCTAGACTGTAATGTTGCTTTGATCCTTTGAATATTGACTGTATTTTTGTGTAGCATCTCAGTAACAGCCCAGGCTTTTATATAGTGCAGTTTATCACTTTCTACAGGATAGTGATTAAGAGGGTTAACTTTAGAGCACTGACTGCCTGAGTGCAAACTTCTACTCTAAAATACATAGTTGGGGCGCCTAGGTGGCTCAGTCCATTAGGTGTCTACCTTTGCCTCAGGTTGTGATCTCAGAGTCCTGGGATTGAGCCCCACATCGGACTGTCTGTTCAGTGGGGAATTTGCTTCTCCTCTCCCTCTGACCATCCCCCCAGTCATGTGCACTCCTCT